>JAHQZX020000460.1:0-11454 GCA_019804575.2 Pseudotulostoma volvatum
GGAAGATAATTGGTGTGGCAGGAAGACAATTGGTGTGGCAGGAATATAATTGGTGTGGCTATACCACTACCCTAAAAATAATAACAGGAGACTTTAAATTAAAATACTTAATTGGCTACTTATTGCAATGATGGCTAGCTTGATATGAATTCAGAAATCTTTACCGCTTACCATTCTGCATCTTCGCTCATTTCACCATCATGGGGAATTTTCGAGGATGGTATTTAGACATGTGTATTCTACAGTACATACATGTACACCACACTACACACTACAACCTCCGAGTTTCTCACCAGCAACATTTTACTACAACACTACATTTACTAGTATGCATGCACTGCGATAGGTTCCTGATTCCTGAAACTTCGACCACCACAGCTACTTCTACATACTACTAATGATAAGAAATAATCGAATCATTCCGCGCAGAAACTCTCCAGACACGAAAGGGGAATCGAGTATCACACTGCTGATCGTGTCAGCCAACCTTCCGACGTTTTCGAATCTTGCCCGCTAAGTGGCACCGCAATTCTTTGGCTCTGCCCACCGCGCACCTCGGACTGCAAAATGTCCACCATTCCCGCACACGAGGATGACACCTTAGACTCATCTCTACAGTCTATTCTTGATCAAGAGACTCTTCGATGGATCTTCGTTGGTGGCAAAGGCGGGGTTGGAAAGACGACCACATCCTGCTCGCTTGCCATTCAGCTGGCCAAAGTTCGCAAGTCGATTTTGCTTATTTCTACCGATCCGGCACACAACCTCAGCGATGCATTTGGGCAAAAGTTTGGCAAGGAGGCGCGGCTGATTGATGGCTTTTCCAACTTAAGTGCTATGGAAATTGATCCCAGTGACAGTATGCAAGATCTATTGTCAGGCTCTGCGGAGGACCAGGAAGATCCACTCGCTGGGCTAGGCGTCGGGCACATGATGCAGGATCTGGCGTTCAGTGTATACTCCATTCCAAATCCGTTCATCGGTGTAACGAAGCACACTAATGGCTGTAGATACCCGGTATCGACGAGGCTATGTCCTTTGCTGAGATTTTGAAACAAGTTAAATCTTCACCCTACGACGTCATTGTCTTCGATACCGCTCCGACTGGACACACACTTCGCTTTCTCCAATTCCCTTCCGTTCTTGAGAAGGCCCTAGAGAAATTGTCGCAACTGTCGGCCCAGTTTAGCCCAATGCTGAACTCTCTCATGGGGCCGCGTAACGGTGGACCAAATCTAGATGAGATCTTGCGTAAAATGGAATCTCTACGAAAAACTATCAGCGAAGTAAATACGCAGTTCAAAAACCCGGACTTGACTACGTTTGTATGCGTCTGTATCGCAGAATTCCTGTCGTTGTATGAAACCGAGCGTATGATACAAGAGTTGGCAAGCTACCGCATCGATACTCATTCCATCGTCGTCAATCAGCTCCTCTTTCCTAAGAAAAGCAGCGACTGCGAGCAGTGTAATGCTAGGAGGATGATGCAAAAGAAATATCTTGATCAGATCGAAGAATTGTACGAAGACTTTAATGTGGTGAGGATGCCGCTGTTGGTCGAAGAGGTTCGAGGAAAAGAGAAGTTAGAAAAGTAAGTTTTTTTTTCCCCCTTTCTTTCTTTGGTGCTTATATGCTTCTGCTTCCGTGGACGGGGACCGGTGTTAGGAAATAAAGGGCTAGCTTTAGAATCTATCTAACATTGCAACAGATTCAGTGAGATGCTTATTCATCCCTACATACCACCCGAATAGAGATATGGTGAAGACATTAGATGTGTGACCTTCCAGTTAACGATTTATGAATTAAAAAAATATCAATATTGGTTACACCATGCGTGGCCCGTTTGTTATCGGCTTTTTCGGCTTATTCCTCGGCCACTTCTTTTGCAACGAGATTTGCCGTCCGTGTTAGAATGAATGCTATTTCCCCAATTCTATAGTGTCTCTGCCAGTGACGGCATTCTCTCTTTTCCTTCATGTTTATATTATTCTACTACCACTTGTCACATCTAGAGGGACTACAATGCCATTACCAGGGACAATGGAAGAGTCCCAGTCTAAAACAAGATAACTTTAGGCCAAGCAATTGTGGAAAATTATAAAATCGACCCATTCTTCCCCCGAAATATTGCATGGTCATGTATGCCAAATGCGGTTGTCCCCCTCGGGTGTTTAAACAATTCCACCACACCATTCACAATAATATGGTAGACTGTTAAGTGGGTGATTTCATCTCTTGGCTTGAGGCACTCTGTTCCCCCTTCATCCCCATTTCGGACCTCCTTTTCTTTCATAGCACTAAGAGAACAAACAAGTAGTAATCACAGAGATTTCCTGCCACCCCTACTAAGCTTCAAGTTAGCTATCATGTTTCCTACTGGCGTTCTTAAGTGTATGTTATTCCTACCTAAGGGCCATATCATTGTATTTACTATCATATCCTATTCAAGAGCTGGGCGCTAGTTTCGGACTATGACAGCTACGTTAGTTGAATCCCTCCATAGGCACAACCAGGTACACACCCTCCTACTCGGAAAAGAGGTATTGCCCCCACCGCCCTTCTGTTGGCATTTTGTTCATTGTGTAAATATTTCCCTTTACCACTCCCTCCTCCAACTGCCCTCCTGCTTTCCAGATTGCTGATCTCCCCCTTTTCCTCCTTTTTTTTATGATATGTTTGTAGTAAATTCGTTGAAACATGCATGCTTCTACAGATTCTCTAGTGGACCGTTTCCAGGCCTATAAAGTCAAGAGTCGAACAATAGCAGCACAATGATGTTTACCGAATTAAATTCCTCCCCTCCAAGACCTTGATTTCTTGAACACACTGGAATTATGCTGAGGCCTAGGAGCATTAATAGGTTCGCTGCTCCGAGTATGGAAACGCAGTGATGGTTAGAAGATTGAACAACAGGTATACCAAAAATTGGTATTATGAAACTGTTTCTAGACCTTCATAAACTCCGTTCTCAGTGGTGCTTACATGCAAAGACAGATCTATCATTAATCGACCGGTGGCTAACCATCATGAAGCCTAGAATTGTATGGCGCACATACGCTCGCCAGGTCATATAGTAACCCACCCTAGATAGAGCATCCGCCGCGAACCATCCGCATGTCTCGGGAGAATCTGTGGGGTTCAGTACAAGGGGTAGATGATGAGAGCTCAATGCTCAGCAAGACGCTTGATACTCTACTCTCTCTGTGTGAACAACATATAGCTAGGTATACCTGGGAGAGAATAAAGAAACACAGCACAGAGCTTGTAGCCAGCATGCTTCGCGATCGCCTGCTGCATCGGCCAGATGCATTTCTTCACATTAATCAGCCCATCACATAATATGCCTTCCCACCTGCACACACAAATCCCGTGTCTCAGCAACAGATTCAGTTATTTGTGGTGGGAGATCTACATACATATAAGACGTCCACACCGCCACACCACCCCCTTTCCCCGGCTGCACCTGCACGACCCTCCGATTCTGACAGAGGTGCGATAACACGGCTCTTGCACACGACTATCATGATACTATGCATAGGTACCTATGTAAGCAGTCGCGGATTTGCCGATTAGGAAGGACATACACACCCACCAAAGTACTGGCGCATTGCTTAGCTAGTAACAAAGCTTTGGAGATTGAACTGGCGGCATCTACTGCCACTGTCAAAGTCCTTCAGAGGGCTGGATTCTACTGACGCAATATGGCTACTAAAGTCAAGAAATAGTACCCAATTAGTTATGTAGTACCTATGCATGCATGTAGCATATTACATCTTCTATACTATCATAGAACCGAGCTGGAATTATGATCCTTTCCTCTAGTGTGGAAATTTATATCTCTGCTCTTGACATGTTAACTACATAATAAAGTTACTACTATGACAGTTTAGGTATGTAGCAGAGATTAAAAAAGAGGTAGTATCAAAAAACTCCTTGTCCTTACCCTAGCATTCTCCTATATTCCCATACTCCTTTGAGAGACCAAGCCAGCCTGAGGAAGTCAAGATACAGATTCTTCTTCCGTATCTCATCGCAAAAAAAAAAGTTTCCGTCTTCATCATATCACAATTGACTACGGAACGAAACTGATCCGAAAGACCTATTCATATATATATATACATTAGCGAATGTATCGGCAACATCTAGCGGAAGTAATTTGTTTAATTGGCTGTGACGCTGAATTCTCACTGGGAAGGCCTTGACCTTGTGTGTTGATAGATATGAGCTCGTACGCTGATTACCTGGTAGTTTACCTTCGAACTCTTACCGGCGCTTTTGGACGTAGTATACAGCGTCGCGCCGGAAACGCGCGAACCATTTATATTCATCCATCCTTTTATTATCCTCTGTCGAGTGGCTTCAACAGACTGTGTATCGAATTTCTTGAGGGCTCGTTCCGGAAAGGTCATCTAACCATTAAACATGAAGTTTAAAAAGCGGTGTTGGCAAGACAGGCTGCTTTATAAGTTTTCAACTTGTTTAATATAGTACTATTATTACCATGGAGTTGATTATTGTCTTTGAAGATATCAGTTAGTGTCTAACCATAGCATGGATGACCTAATCCCACGTGACCTCACACAAATAGCTGTTGGATTAGTCAGTCCTTAATTAGGTCTAGTAGCGAAAAACTCTTCAGCAAAACCTCACCCCTACTTTTAGACAAAACAAGCAATCAATCCAAGAGACCAGTTGCCACACCCGTTCGTACCAACAGTTAGAAACCCGATATCCGCTGATGCGCCCTGGATAGAGCTAGTACCAGCATAACATCCAATTGTATGCCTACCAAAAGATCTGAACCCTCCAAGAATTTCACAGTTTCTATTTTATATCCACAGGAAAGGATACAATTCCCAAAGAGTGGCTTGTGCGCCTTGAGCTCAAGTTTCGAATGGTCGTTGTGATGGTCAATCTCAAAATGCAATTGTCTTCTTCGATGAGGCCATTAACGAGAATGGCAGGTTTAAGAGGAAGCTGAAGCTCATGGGCCGTTGAAAGCAGCCAGCAGAAGCAAAAGTGCATAGTTTGTCGCACCCGAGCCATGAAAGATAGAAAGCACAGCAATATAACCCGTAGGAGGCCTGTTTCAAAGCGATGGGGTCCTATGATACCTGGAGATAGCGAGCGTGATTGATAATCCTACATCCTTGAGCCCTTACCAGTGAACATAAGGTACCTGCTTTCAATTATCTATCTTCCTTTGTCGTTAGATAGCGCTTCCCATTATCTATAAGACTCCCTATCTAGGCTCCAGCACAGATACCACGGAAGTAAGTAAGTAAAGTGATACCTGCTCCATTTCAAATACTATATCACAATAGTCACTTACTCCTTTATATGTAACAGGAATGCTGTGGCAGTCCGTGCCTTGAAACTATTAACTATTAAGCTCTTCTATATCATGGAATGAAGTTGGTCCTGGAGGAATATCTCTGTAGTCAGTATGTGGAGCTTAATATGTCCCGACAGTGTTGAATAACTATTTGAAAGGTGGAATCGTTATCATTCATCATAGTGGCTTTTCCACGTAGTATATAAGAAACCCATCTAAATACGACAGATTCGGGTATTCATGGCAAGTTCCTATCAAACTGTCCCTACGTACGCCGATTTGCCTTCTTAAGCCGGATTTGATAGAGCAGGTACGCATGGAAGCAAGCTGGTCACTGAACACGACGAAAAGTTGCTTTGAAACCCCCCCCCCCCTTTTTGTTATTAAGAGAAAGCTACAGCTGGAAGATACTACTTCAAAGAGAGACATGGTTTTTAGCAACTGTGCCCTCTTCAGGGTCGATTGTGCTTAGGCTTGCCCTTCAAGAGGAAGGACCTCTTCTTTACGGAATTCACCGATGTGAGAATTAAGGTGATAACGTATTTCCTCATGGAAAAAACGCTGTACGAAAGCATTAACATATGTATGAGGTATTTCAAGATCTGGTGAATCATGGAGATTAGTGGCCGGAATATCGTCAATTTTAAGCCGAACATTATTGTGTAGGTATAACGTAGTACGGTGTCCATACTGCTGCTCTATACAAAATCTTCTCACCATTATAGTGTTGGATTGTTAACACATCGCATTCGTAGCCTCAGTGATGCATGGAATAAAGTTGCCACTTAGTATTGTTCCATGTCCAAGCTGTGTTAGGTTGGTTGAAAGAAGAAAATACACATGCAAATACTCTCTACTAATTGCTTGGCCTATCGAATTCACATTCTAGTTAATAAGGGTACCTTGAGACTTTTCCTTTCATAATTTCTTTTTTAAAGCAGGCCAAGAGAGAAACCGAGAGTCCCCAATGCTATGGCTGGTCAGGAGGTAATTGCTTGATAAAGCCCACCTCACCATCTTGCTCCTTGGGTAGCTTGTTTGGTCTAGTACAATGCCTTCTGGTTCCATTTCCAATCCAGCAAGTGCGCCTCTATCTTTTCCACCTCATTTACTTGCCATGCAATTTCCTTTCACTCTCGGAAGCCCGCCAGAGAGAGTTATAAAGCGCCGGTGACCACTCGAAACAGCGGTTCTCTTCAAGTATGGAAAAGAAGACGGATATTGGGATGGGAAGATGCTTCTCCGCCAAGCTATTGGGGAAGCTCTCCCGATCACGAAAGCATTATATCCAGGATATAGCTTTCTTTTTCTTTTCGATAACGCTACCAGCCCATTCCCTCTACTCAGAAGATGCGCTCTGGGCGAAAATGAACAAAGGCGATGGTGGACAACAGCCTTTCCTTCGCAATAGCTGGTTCCTCGATGGAAATACTATTCGCATCCAAGAGGTGTCATATATCCACGAAGACCTTTCAGGGAACAAGATACGGGTACAAAAGGGTATTGAACGGGGGAGAGAAGTACCTGGCCTACAATGGGGCTTAATCTGGAGTGCCCAAAACTTAGATGTCGCTGCTGCCAGGAGATAGCCACCTGCAAAATCTGTATCAAGCGAGTGGTATGTGATCCTTGCAGGGAGGGAAAGGCCCGTGGCAGCACATGCACGCCCAAGAGGGCGTATGACTTCTGTGTCGAACGAAAGAGCCGATGCAAGTGTGCGCCGAGAAGATATTGCTCTACTTGCACCATCAAAGGGGGGAATGTGAGGAGTGTAAGCAGCTGCCTCCTAAATCTACTTTAGAAGGTTAGCCATTTTATCAATTTAATGAGTCGACCTCAAAGTTAGCAAACCGACTTATCTCAGAGTGCTTTCCAGGCAGCCAGACTTTGGATCATAGAAATGGGAACTGGTAGAGAGGCTAGAGGGAACACATAGCGTCCATAGGGTGATTTTTAACCCCAAATTTCACTGCGAGTTGAGCCATATTGAGCGCTTTTGGCGTCATAGTAAGCAGTATGCACGCCAGCACTGTGATTACGCTTTTGATGGCTTGCAGAGGGTGGTTCCATCAGCGCTTGCCTACGTTAAGAGTTACACGATCCTGGGGAATTATTATTCTTGCCTAAGATCAATGGAGCTATATCACCAAGGGGTAGCATATGGCACAGGAGGGAGTGGAAGAAATTGAAGTCGCACCAAAAAGGTTTATGTTCCCGCGAAGATCGTGTCGTAACCGCGCTAAACCTAACTTGTATAATATGCCTTTCCTAATCAGGCATAGCCGATGAATATAATAATTGTTTGATCACGTGACATTACCCTAAAAGTTACCTATTTTCAAACGTTAATTTACCCCACTGCAAGGCCGATATCTCAAAAAAAGGATGCTTTAATTTGTTAAGTAGCCACAAAATATTATTTTAAAGCATCCAAAAGTATCATATCATGTGCTATGGTGGGTGAAATAAGACGTCAAAAGAGGCGGGTTTTTGGGCTCGGATGTGGGAGGATTAGGGTACGAGTCGGCTTCAGTCTTGAATGTCCGCCACTATAATATATGTGCTAAAAAAAATAACCAATAATGATGACAATGTCCAAGCCCCAAAAACTTTTCGAGTTCCATTCGACAGCCATCCTATCAAGCCAATTAAAACTGTCATTAATTGAATTCCGACGCTTCCAACTGCATATGGTGGTTTGATGATGGCCACACATGCAATTCCCCCTTGGGTAATGCACTAGAAATCTAATAATAAATCGAGAAACCCAAAAATTGGCCAGCAAAATCGTGAACGGTTCAGACACTAAATATATGTAATTTTCTAGATAGTCCCACAACTAATTGAATAATGAATGCCTTTTTATAGTTACCATTAAATCCCTAAAATAAATGACTTCCGAAATTATCCCCGGATTCTCTTGTGATCAGAAAGTATGACTCGGACATGATTGCCGCTCACTTTAAAAGTACACCTACGGGCCCGGGGGCCGAGATCATATTAGAAGGATAATACATCCAGTAACAAAATGAAGGAAGGCAAAGAGAAGAAAGCACTTACCAGCAAAGGAATGATCACTAGATGTAGTTATCTACGCTTTGGCGGCGATTTGTCCCCTGTCAAGCCTTGAGAGATCTTGGTCAGGTGACTCCAATAGGCTGTTCCTACTGGATGGAACCTCCATAATCTGTCTCTATTTGTCTTTGTGAATCGCTGGTAATAACCGGCAGGAGGATTTTGTCGAGGTCCTGGTAGAGTAATTCGATGTAACGAGCCCATCCATCTTTATCACTGGCCCTTCTCGGACTCTCAGCTTTTGGTTGGCAGATCAAGTTATAGAACTAATGCGTACACTAGTTCTGATAGCTACGCGTCGTTTAAAAATATCGTTCGTTTCCACTAGGTTCTTTTATGTTTGGCCTTTTTAAGGGCTGAAAAATTCACTGACATGACTTGGTACTGATTGACCCAGCTTAGATGTAAGACACACCCCAAATGCAGAAGGCCAGGGTATCCTAACTCCCTATTCTAGGCCTTAGAAAGGAAAGAGATACGTGAACACGGGGGGATGACCCTCGTTAATATTAGCTCGGTTCGCTAGAGAGAGAAAGAACGGGGTAAGGCATATAGTATTCCCAAGCCACAACGTAGAAGAACATGTAAAGATGTATGCAACTTGTATATTTAGCGAAACATTGAAGATGGAGCATATTTGCAGTCCGTCTACAAAGTATATCAAATCCTGTAGAAACTTGATGGGGCATTCGGTCATATTCAGAAACTCAGCACATCATTGATATTTGTTCAGAGACTGATTAACTACCCAGGGTCTTCAGCTCAGGGGCAAGGAGAGATGTCCAAATTTCCAATCCGTTGGGGAGAGGTACCAAAATCCTCTTGCTATGGTGTCCTTAATGTCCACGAATACTAAGATGAGAGAGAAAGAAAGAAAAAACGATAAATCACAAAATTAAAACTAAATATTTCGGTCTTAACAAGTCTCATTCCATATAGCACCATTCAATAAATACCACTAGTGGTTTTTGGTTGTGCCTGCGGATAATTTAGTCTTGTTGTGTTCATTCCTATATCATAAATACATAGTATAAGGTAGAGCTGTTTGTGTAGTAGTCGTATCTCAGGAGGAAGAACCTATCCGGCGGTTGCCAGCTGAAGCGAGGGGGCGCCAGCCTAACAAGACAATAATCGTACCACTTCTATCATCATCATACAATGGTATGCATTTTAGATTATTTCATTTAAGTTAATTGAACTCGCTGTGTTAAGGATTTATAAACTTCAGCTCTTGATGCTACTCTAGTTAACTTGTCGGGATAGCAGCGGCAGCCTGCAGCACCCGGTTGGTAGCGAAGCATTATTCTTATATGATATTTTATGGCTCAGATTGTCACATAAACGTTGTCTAATACCAGCACAAGGCCTTGTCCTAGTAGGCATCTAGCTCAAGATTCATAGAATCGTGTGTCGACTTGGATTCCTGAGTTCCTCTCCAACGACGTGGCCATATGCAGCCGGCCCTTATGCACATTAAATTGGTTTGCAAGCTAGCGAAAGGAGGATTTTGGATGCTTGCCTTTTATATTCAAGGGCTTCGACCCTGAAGTAGTCTGACATAATTTACAACAAAGAATGTGGAGAAAATGTGGGTACTAATTATTCCTCTATTTCCTCATCTTCAGCCAGCCCCATTTCATCTATGCAGTTTCCGTTTCTTACTGGACGATTTGTAGCTCTGCGCCGGCAATTCATTGCAGTGTGATCTGCGATCTCCTTTCTCTTTTTTGTTAAGAGCAGCAGCTGTGTGAGTACCGTAGTTCCCAGAGCTAAATATACTTTCTGGTCTGGAAGACCGGTCTCCCATTTTGCACCCAACTCTCGAAGATCTGATATATATCTTGACCCACACCTAATGCGTAGACAATGCCCCCTTTCTGAACCTGCAACCTCGAGTTCTTTTTCCGGCGCTCCTACTGAATTTGTGCAACTCTAGAGTCCCACATATAGCTGGTAAGCTGCTTGTGAATTCTTGAGCCAAAACAGTCTCCATAAATGTCTCCATATTGGTACGATTTTATATAACAGTTGAAACTCGGAAGCTTATAGATCAGCTTCATTCGTTCATCAATCGCCTGCTTGGGTTTATTAGATAATTGCATGCTAGCTCAGAAACCTGCTTGAAAAGGTCACTATCTCAATGTCCTCTGTTCGTATCGATTGTGCCAGGCCTAAGCACTATCTAATGCGGCGATCTTCACACACTGCTCGTTGCGTGCGAGGTTTCTTAGAGATAAGATTGTTAAGTTGGTCCCGTCTGACAGAAAGGAGAGGGCCAGAAAAACTGCTCTTACTATACTCTATCTGTACGATAGGCAATGTATCGTTGTGACAAAAAGGCAGTGGATAGTGCCTCGATTAACTAGACCGAGGCTCATACCCGAATAACTGCCACAAGCTTAAGGCTGGTTTTAGAAGCTTAACCTGGACAAGCCTTAGCCGAGCCTAGAACCTTCACGGTGACCATCAACTGCTAAAACTTATCAATTGGCATTTTGTTGAGAGTACTGTCCTCGTGCTCTGCACACCAGACCTGGTTGCCCGTGATAAACATCTTTTCCTTTGTCTGTAGATGGAGAGATCAATCATTATTTCCTGAACCTGAACCCAAGCCTCTTGCATCCTCAAGAATATTCATTGGGATTAGATTCTGAGATTGCCTTAGAATTTTGAAGGGTGGGATTCCCTGGTTCTAAGCTGGAGGCATCCTCTGCTGTTTGGCGTGCCGTTCGTCCAGCTCTAGCCCTATGCTTGCATAAGCTTTTCTCCGATACTCTAGTTGAGCATTGGTTTCAAAAATTTTTTGGACTCAGACTCCTTTATGTAGCTACACAACAATAAGTATAGGTTAGCGTTGATCCCAAGATCTTAGATTTGTGACGTGTCATTAGAAAGCTCAGTCGTTGAACATTGGCTAAAACTATAATTTTGGTTGGGACTAGTTTATGATGGTCTCATCGTAGGCCGCCCCCCTTTCCTCAGCACCCTCCTCTCTGCCTTAGGCATCAACAACAGGCCGCAGTTCGCGTCGAAGATAAACACGT
>JAHQZX020000461.1:0-11433 GCA_019804575.2 Pseudotulostoma volvatum
ATATACTGTACCCGGGCGTGATGCAGCCGCATGAGCAGATCCCTATGGCAATGTGATGTATTCGAGCCAAAATACTAGTATAGGCCTTTTGATGTCAAACATATCGTAGGCGTAGCTTTGTTTATCAATCTGCGGTATCATTAGTAGTAAGCTCGGTGAATACATGTCTAGCTGCTTGCTGGTCTAGCTGCAGCAAGCAGCTTTTCAAATCGGTGAGCTTATGCTCAAGCCATTTGGTAGTAATAGTCCTAGTTACACGGTATATCACAGTGCATGTATATATCCATCTGCGATGCGATTGGTGCAGTCCGGCAATGTGCTTATGACTCTTGTACTATGTATGCTAAGCATATGTCTGCTGTATACACACTTGAAAAGGTTTCATTTCACACGAGCTATACCATACTACTACAAAGTGGTAGTTGATCGACTCAGCTGGTGCTCAGTTTACTACATAGTATGCCCTATATAACTCCATACTGAACTAGTAATAATAAGAACTATTGCAATTGCCCAAAGGCTCGGTTACCTAGACTATCTGAACCCTCGTAACCTATAAGATCATCCGTTTAATGCATACACTATTGGCAGCTTGTAGACTCACTCACGATACGAGGGTAGACACTATTAATGGACATCACATTTCGAGCCGCCCGGTAGACCAGCCAATCGCGACAATACCTTATTGTCAGCCAGTTCTTGGTAGATATTTTGGCAGGATCACTGAAAGACTCGACTGTCTGTGAAGCTGGTGTCATTCCGCATGAACGACCCTCTGGTATATACTACGATTCGATCACCCACGATTTAGTGGCAACTTAACCCCGCTCCTCTCATACTAAGTATACCATATAGTACTATCTTAATAAAGAAGTTACATGATGCACCCATGCACTGCTATGACAGTCGGTACCAGCACTTTCACGAGCCTGCACATCACTTAGACATTGTAAAGACCAATAATGTGCTAGCACTTCTTTATAGATTTTTTTCCCATATGATATCACTGAGCTCGTATGAGTCGCATCTGTCATGCCAAAGCAAGGATATCTATGATATTATTGATTCCACGCGCTGGTACATACAATATGATGCCAGTATACTAGCAGTGGGTCTAGCTCAATCAACCTACGTGATAATAATCTATAAGTATCAGTGAAAACGATTTCAATAGTTCTGAACCGAAGGACGCTTGTAATTACAAGTGAGTTTTTCATCGCCAACTACGACTGCTGCTGCACGCCTACAGTAATGCGGCCGGTCGATCAATACAACTACTATCATAAAAATTGGCCAGGGAACTTAAAGTGGAGCCGTTAGAATACAAAAATGGTTCGTATCGTGAAGTTTCGGGTTACAATTTGGTTATTAGCCGATCAAAGATGAAATACTGAGCTTGTGTGGATATATGGAGGTAAGTGGGAAGCTTGGTGTTTCGAATTGTCACGTAAACAGCAAGCTTCGAGGAGGTAGTAAACGCTGGATTGTATTCTGGATGCATGTCAACGCTGCAAAGGGAGTCAGAAAATTGAAATATCAGACCTTTCAGCGCCTCCATTATTCGACACCGGCTTTTAACCTCCATGATCAGGCTAACTCTCTAAGAACCCTGGTCGTATTTTTTTTTTTTTTTTTATTAGAGGCGCACGCTGGTAGCTATGTATCTGTGTCACGGACCGCGTGGAAAATTTGCGGTACAAGCTCATATTACCTCATAGTATTAGAGTATCGCCTTTAAATGCAAATAAAAGAAAAAAAAACCTATGTAGAAATCTTATTCTTAATTCTCTATTTTAGGGATTCTAGAGCAACCAAACCATATATTGATTAACGCCATCTGATACGATTGAGCGTCTAGGTTGACGTGGGCACAAGTGCCAAGTGGGGATGAGAGATCTATTGATCCATTTATGTAGTTTATGCAGCAGACTGATCGCCGCCACCATTAATCGGTACCGCCAAGAGTGCTGCACCGTGCACCACTAGTACTAGTAGTACCATCAAGAGAGCTTATATAAGCGGTCACCCCATTAATCGGTACCGCCAAGAGCGCTTGCACCACAGTAAACGGTACTAGGCCCACCAAGAGAGCTTATATAAGCAGCAACTGATTAACTGCACAGCTATCAATACCGGCCAGCGACAGCCGGCTAAAAGGCCTACTTCCATTCAGCCCACAGAAACGTTCACGCATCTGGTGTCTTCCTTATTGATAACAAGGAGACACTCCTGTCGCCAAGGTATGTATTTCGATCTCAGACGACTCTCTAAAGGCTGTAAGCAAATAGCGATTATTGGTCGCCCATACAAGATACACTTAAGAGGTGAGATGAATGGACCTAGGGAATACCCGAGCGTCATGGGGATAATATAGCTATTATCGGTACCGATAGTAGGCTGATACTATTTAGTAAATCGTACTATCAGTACTAATAGGTACCGATACCGATAACCACACTGCCCTGACCCAACAAATCCCGTGACTACACCCCAGCCAAACAACCTGCAGACACCTGGCAAAATTAATCCTAAAAGCACTCCTACTGTTTTGCCGTCGCAAGCACCCCAGGAATCACCATCTAAACAGCTGATAGATCTTGCCGAAGTCTATAACAACGAACAGATGAAGTATGGAGGAGAGATGTACAATATCCTCAATGCCAAACTGCCAATCTTCTACGATTCCTACTCGAGAGTTGGACTGCCCAGCGATCAATATCACAAAGCGTATTCAATCATGCTTAAGGATCGTGTAGGAACCTTCTACTACGACAAGCTATTCGACAAGGGCTATAACTTTGACCAGATGCTAGCTGCGACAAAAACCCACTTCGAGACAGGAGAATCGCCAGCTTTATGTATCTGAATGGAGAGAAACTACCATGCACAAAGTGATCGCAGATAATCCATCCAAGAATCGTCTAGAATGCCTTCAGATCCTATTGACAAGCTTCAACTTCTCCAACGTGGATTGGCGATCTTCTACCAAACGGAATACAGCCTACGTGATCAAGTCATCTGTAACGACCCCTAGGGGTACCCGCAGATAGGGTAGACTGTCACCTTGTTATCCCCACACTTCCATATTAGGATATGTATTCCTACTGGCTTAGATAGCCATGTACGCACACAGCCACCGCTATCTGTATCTGCCTCCTTTTGTGTATATAGCCGAGCTGCCCCTTCATGGTTCTAAGGGCCAGCAGTTAATCTGATTTTACTCTTCATTCTAGTATTGGTGCCTTAGGCACGCTTTCCCGATCCTATTTCCTTTACATCATCAGCGCATGCCGTGGCATCCCCGAATGCAGCCTGGCTCTGTACAACCCTGCGGACACATATGAAGGAGTATGCTCTCAGCTACGATCTGCAGTTGCCAGGTACTGCCATACGAACCCGGGAAATGCAACAATTCAACTGCGGCAACAACGACGAAAACCATGGACCTGATAATGATCAATATGTGACCGACCGCATCTATGGAGGTCGTGGAAGGAACTACAATCATCGTGGAGGCTTCCGAGGCAACTATCGAAGCAACCAACGTGGAAATTTTCGTGGAGAATACCATGGAAATCGCTCACCTATCCAACGACAAAAGAAGTGCTTCATCTGCAACAAACCTAACTGTTGGTCTACGAAACATACCATGGAGGAACGTCGCCAATCCCATGGTAGATTCCACCAGTACTCCAGCAACATCGGACAACCAGCTACAAAGGCACACTTCCAAGCTTTTATTGCGGAATTTGAAGGTGTAGAAGGCTGGTATGAAGAGGACAGTACAAGCGAAGCCGAACAACTGTTGATGGACATGAAGATTGAGACTGATCACGAGCAGTATTTCACTGAATATGGAGACGTCAATGGCGTACAGACTGTCGCTATTCTCAATGATCAATCCACCTTGCATGCTCTCACCAAGATAGATGTCTTCAGTAAGATAGATACTGGACCAACTGACAGCTCAACATTCACGTTCGATGACCGCTATTCGTCCAAAATCTTCCAGGGCATTATGCCTGATAGCGGAGCCGCAGGTGTATCAACAGCTGGAAAGGCCCAATTCATCGCACTCCAGAGACAGGATCCTAGTATCCAACTCGACACATCAACAGCAGGACAGCACAATATCCGATCTGGTAAAGGCATAACAACCTCCCAAGGAACAGCTACAGTCCCTACTCCTTTGGGACCTATTACCTCCCACATCGTCCCTACGAACACCCCGTTCCTGTTTTGCATCAACGACATGGACAGAATGGGAGCCAAGCTCGATAATCTGAACAACGTGCTCATCCAAGGCAAAAAGGTCATGCCTATTGTACGCAAATGGAGACATCCATGGATGTTGCTCAATCAACCAGAACAAAGCATTGCCTGGAGCCATTTAACTGAGGTTGAATTACGACAACTACACCGCCGCTTTGGTCATCCATCAGTACAACGACTAGCTAGAATACTACAAAGGGCTGGCCATGACGTCGAAACCAAAGCTATTGAGCATCTTACCAAGTACTGCCACCAATGTCAGACGAATAGCAAAGCACTTGGACGATTCAAATTCACCCTTAAAGATGATTACGAATAGAAGGATGGGTAGAGAGAAAGGATGGGACGACTTCGTATGACGGAATGGCCTAGTATGATGATAAAAAGAGAAGTTACCAGTGTTGGGATGGCTACAGGACATTGTGTATTGACGGTGATTCGAAGCCGTCACCTAATTAGGTTTAGCGTAAGCGGACACACGTGACAAGAAGAAACTTAACGTCTTCCGCGTCCGTTGCCGCTATAGAACATATAATCAATCAACTTCAATATCTACGGACCAACCTACAAGTAGTACTACTTGACCCCTGTGCATCTAACAGACAGAATTCAGGAAGAGAATACAGGACAGATATATAACTTGTGGGTCATGTAATCCACACCTGAGCCTGGTCCGTCACAAATTCCGCGGCAAAAGTAACGCCCCTTGTAACTCTTCTCCTAGATTTGTCTGCATGTATAACTTCTCGAATTTTGACACGACTTCAAGGTACCGTTTTGGTCTAGACTTAGTATCGTTTGTCACTACACTGATAAACTTGACGTATAACGCATCGCTTAAGTGGTTTCATGACTATAGCAAGGTCTCGAAGCCATCTTCCGGCATTGATTTCAGGTATATTGTGCTTAATTGCCTCTGCCATCGCTTGTTCCCAGGTAGGTAGTTCACTTGCCAGTCGCTGCGTGAGGAGGAAGCTTGCGCATCGCATCTTGGTATTTTTGCGCCGCCTAGTACGAGATAAATCCCTTCGATGCCGATGTAGCCGTTTGAAGCGATTGTAGCCATTCTCTCGCGGAGTGATGATCCCCTTTTAAAAGAATATTCTTCGCTCTCGACACACGTGCCTTAATGAAAGCTTTTGCGTCTTGAAGTGCTTTCGATTGCCGTTTGTACCTTTCCGATGACGCTTGGTAGTACTTGAACATTTATTCGTATATATCTAGTTCAGTGGCCGCGAGATCAACAAACGTCGTTTTTGATGCGTTGACGTCTTTCGGTGCCGGCAGCAGCGGTTCTTGTACTAGTTCTCTGTGCTCTTCTGCATTTGGGTTAATTAACGGCCGGATATCACTGGGGACCAAACCTCTGGTGTCTTCTTTTAGTATAAGCTTGAAAAACGCATCCAGCCAATGTTACTACTAACACTAGTGTCAGCCACAACATTTCACCACCCTCGGTGGCTACGGTAGGAAGCGCAAAGGACGCAAAGTAGTTTATGAATTGGCGGCACAGCTCTCACCTGAATGATGCGGGGACCTATGTGACGGCGGTCCCAGGTTGACATCGTCAGCCTTGGCGTAGACGTTGGCGGCATCAATTCAGGGCTCTATCTAATCGTCGGTCCGCCTTCTACGGCGCTATCGCTTATAGTCGGCGAAGCAAGTGTCACGCGGAAGCAAGTTGTTATGGAAGCAAGCGTCATGCTCCACAGGCACAAACCAAAATCAAATACCGCGACTTTAACCTCCATTGCGCATCTAATAATCCAAAAATTTATTGGAAATCGAGCCTAAATATTATGGGCCCCATCTCACCAAATGAGACTACAACCGCGCCTTTGATAACGCGTTTTTATGGGCCTTAGTGGAGGGTTCCGGAGAGCATCCTACTGCTGCTGCCAGAATCTACCATGTCAAGGAGGACTCTCTACGTCAAGCAATATACCGATCGAAGAAGAAACAAAGGACCTCTGAGGGAGTATGTAACAGACATGGGGGGAGCAACAAAATACTGAGCGAGGCACAAGAGGAGGCCATCCGCCAGCACTGTTACGAGTAATGAGATGGGTTTGGGCGCGTCGCATAAGATGGTTTTTTCGGCGATCGCTCATCTGAAATAGTAAGGCATCGTTAGATTATTTTCACGTTTCTAACGGTAATTCTCACTGTAAATATCTATAGTCGCAATCCCTCCACAATCGCCTCCGTCTTGGAGCTGGTTCACGAAGTGGCTCAAGGCCAACAAAAATTTCCACATGATTAAGACAAAGCCAATCGCTCATGCAAGGCTTGATTCTCGCACCGAAGAAGACGTTAAGGAGTGGTTCAACAAATGCCGTAATACCCTCGCTGAATACAAGGTTACGAGGGAGAAGAATGTTCTCAATATGGATGAGTCAGGAGTCCGGGTTGGGGGCCCTGCAGGGGAACATGTCTCAACTTCGTCTGCAACTTCATGGCCTGTTCAACCAGCAATCGAATTGTTTGCCAGTTGTCGCACCCAATAGTAAGTGGCTCGTCGAGTTCTAACGATAGGGATTTCAACAGTCGGGAAAGATATACCGTTTCTTTCACAGTTTGTGAGAGAGCTAACAACTCAGCTTCGGTTGAAGGCGTAACTATATCCTGCTTGTTTGCTCTCCATGTGACAAGTCCTCCGAACACCTTCATTGTATTCCCTTAAAAATACTTTTCCTATCGATTAAATTGTCCGTGAACGACGCATCACTCGCGCGAATAAAGGAAGCATGTGTCGATTGGTGTCCGTATTGAATGCATAAGTATCTCGTACGATATAAATAATGAATGACTCTGTCTGCTGCATCCTGGTGGATTTTTCCGGGTCGTTGATTAAACCGTGAAAGACGCGCTGCTGCAGAAGCAACGTCTGGTCTTGTTGATATAGCTCGGCAGGCAACAGGAGCAACTCTTCTTCGGCTATTGGGGTATAGGGGCAACTTGAAGCATCTAGGTTTGGCATGAACTTAATAGCAACTTCTCAATATAGGAACTTTGGCATAGCCATAAGGAACGTTTAGAACGGTCTCTGAACACATGGATCCTGAGGAGCCACTTCGGCTCGCCTACTTCCTTGATCGTAAACTTCTCTTTCATCGATGAGGATATTTGGCGCACAGTGTCAGTGTCCTTGAATACAAACACAATATCGTCCACAAGGAAGAAACGGATAATTCCACCCCTTGTCATGACACAAGGCTCCTGCCGAATTTCAGCAAACCCTAAATCTCCCATTGCCAAAATGAACTGGGTTTGCCATAAGATTGATGATCTTCGAAGTCCATATAAAGCTTTATTGAGTCTGAGGACCTTTTTCGATTGTCCAAAGCCTGGTGGAGGTCTCATATAAACAAGCTCGTCAAGGGGAACATGAACAAAGGCATTGACAGCGTCCATCTGTAAGGTCTCAAGGTCGAATTTAGCTACCATGGCCATCATTACACGAAACGACGTTAACGCTAGAGTCGTGGCCCTGGGAGGTAGGTGGTATTCGGTCTGTTGATTCCCACATACGACAAGGCACGCTTTACACTTTGACAATCGTCCATGCTTGTCGGTTTTGTAAACAAAGACCCATTGACACCCAAGAACCTTGTGTCCCCTAGCCTTAGGCTGGTCGATCATTGTCCAGGAATTGAACACCTTCTCATGCTGACCAAGATGCTCCTTCACATTTTCTCGGAATTCCTTTTCAAAGCGGTGACCCCTAAGCTCTCAACAGTTTTCAGGCTGGGGAGGAATATTCCTCCTCAGTGATATCTTCCGACTTGGCAGGATGTTTGCCAGGCTTGCGGGTCCCGTATGGATGGAAATCGAAGAACCATTTTTCTCGTTGTCTCTTAAGCTCGTGAATAATTGCCGGCTCAATATCAGGTAAGTCTGGGAGACCTGGAAAATTCTCTGTTGACAACCATTAAGCTGGCATCCGCCTTTCTCATCCCTTCAGATTTGACAGGTAAACTGATATCAATAGTTGTAAAGGAAATTGACTGACGGGTCAGGGGTAGGATAAGGAACAATTAATTCTTTTTTAATCGCGGAATTCAGGTTCTCCGTTGTCCCTTCTATAATCTCCTCGCTCTCGTTGAGAGCTTCCGAGACCTCTTACTGATCATCCTCTTCCATTTCTAAGATAACCTCTTCATGTCTTAGTTGAATATCCTCCATGTTCGCCTCCGGTGGGACTTCAACCACGGCAACTGCCCCATCAAGTTCCTTAATTAATTCCTCCGTAAAATGGATCGGCTTTCTGTCGTAAAATTCTTCCTCATCAAAGAGTACATCTTTCGCCGGCATGACTTTCTTCTTGTGGGGAATCCAAATCCGATAAATATTTGTCGATTCGTAGCCAACAACATAGCCGATATTCGCGCGAGGTTGGAGCTTGTCGAGTTTCTTGGGGAAATCAGGATCTCCTGCGGACTTGATAAGAACATAGCTGCGGCAGCTATATGCCTTTAGACGATGCAGGATTGGCTTCCGCGGACCCGTCACCCCCCCTTCAGCTGCCACAACGTACTCGTGGAAGGTATCATATGGACTTTTCCAATCCAGTCCATGGCGTGGAGCTCTGTTATATAGGTATATCGCTGCGGAGACTATCTCTTTCCAGAGTGCGTGAGGGAGTCTTGCTGATAGTCTCATTGTCCTTACCTTCTCTACGATAAGTCGGTCTTTCCGCTCAGCCACACCATTCTACTTGTGAGTGACAGGAGCACACTTCTCAAAGCTAATACCACGCTTCCTTAACCCACCCCGTCATCTTAATCCGACTCATCTCTCCATCGGACCTAACGACCTTGACTTCCAGACCATATCGAAGGCGTAACCAATTAATAGTATCCTGAATAATGGGAAGGTTCTCACCCTCTCTTGGGCAGGTCGTGAAGAAGCCAAGAGTCATCCCAGTTGCCTCGCAGGTCACCAGCATAGATCGCCTAACCAACTTTCTGCCATGCTGATAGCCATCCCAGCCTTCCTTGACATCTGCTACGCTTCAACTTCTGGCTTGTTGGTGTAACACTCCGTAGGCAGGGAGTAATATATATTGGCAGCGGAATGGCTATGCTACTATATGTGCAACGGAGCACATTGGTACAAGACTGAAATCTGGCTTCAGAAGGAAGAGAAATTCTAGGAATTCCAGGTGGGAGACGCCGAGTATACCCTTCCATCTCAATGACGTGGATAAAATACATGAATAATGATACATGATGCATATGAAGGCTGCGCATAACAAGATTCAGTCCAATCGATATGGACATGATAAAATGGTCTCGTGACCTTATTGAGATTCGGACGACGGGATATCTGCTGTGTAATCTTCGCAAGAGCGCAATATGGGTCATAGAGTCTTATACCCAGTGTATTTGAACCGAGATGTGCAAGGGCAGTAGGGCCAGGGTAGCCCATACGCTGATGTCATAAGCATGAATTCACCCATACTGGTTGTCGCTCTTTTTTGTGGCTTTCAGACGTATCATTTCGGTTCTTGGTGGGCCGTTGTCGTCATCAGGGATAAAGGCATCTTATTGAACTCCAGCACATATTGGTCATGGATTATCCTGGTGATTCCAAGGACGTCTGAGTTGCCTTTGACCTCGATCTGACCTTTCCGATGTGTCCAGTCGAGTCCCCGAGCCTCTAACACCTTAAGTGACACAATGTTTGTTGGAAAATCTGAGCAATATGCCACGTCATAAAGATGAAGAGGTCGTTTCCTTCCTTTCTTGTCGGATAGGGCCACATCGACTTCACCATACCCTTCCATTGTGATTGAACCGCCTCCCAGACAGCATAATGGCCACTTGGCGCCCTTCGGAGGTTTCTAAGCCTTTGTACGTCACGATATACGTGGATGGAGGAGCCAGAGTCGACGATAAACGAGTATCGCAAAGGGAAATTGTGGCCTAGTGTCAGCACTAACTCGAGACGTGATTGATTAGACCAACTAACTTCTTTGCACTCAGCCCTTCTCTTCCATCCACGGCCTTATGTCATTCTAGTACATGGTCCAGCCCCCCGTCAAGCACTTATTGAAGCCTGTATATAGGGCTATTCTCATCTACTTGGCCCGCAGGTGCAGGCCGTGAGTAAACATTGATTATCGTTATGGTTCGGTTTGGTAGGCAGCGAGTGAGGATGACTATGTCCGGGCCTAGGAACTCTACTCCCCAGGGCGCTAGCGGTAACTTCTTGCTAACTAGGAAGCAGGCCCTTGTGTATCTATTAGATGGGTATAGAGGGCGGAACGTAGAGTTAAAGTCGCAAAAAGTCGCATGCATTTTCTTGTTCTTGGCCGGTTCCTAGATTGTTATAACATCATACCTAGCGGTTCGCCCGTCTGCGGAAAGCAGGAGCATAGTGTCCTTTGACTTGTGCACATTGTATTGGACTATTCTTGTCTCCATTTCATTGGGCCATCTCCATTTCCTCATCTCTTTGTGCTTCTGGGCCTGACTGTATGGCCTGGCTACTTCTCTAAGATGACCTCACCCGCCAGCAAGATGTTGAGCCGCTCGTCGGTGGCTAGCGGCTGCGTTGGCCTCCCCCTGAGTTTCGAGGCTATGCTCTTACTTTATAGATGTGTATCTAGGTATGTAATAGTGAAAACCAATAGCTACTGCATACTTCCACTCCGGTGTTCGTAGAAGTTGAAAGGAACGGAAATCCATGCGTCAGTATCCGCCATGTGTCCACCATTAGGTGAATGTCGACAGACTGACCTATTGCTACTAATAAGTCTCGAGCCGGAACACCATCACACCTTAAGCTTATTATTTGGGTATATGTCAGGGCCATGGAAATGCCCCAGTTCCGATACGTCAAACTGTAGTCACTGCAACATCCTGCGTTAGGCCTATGATACTTTTTATTACTACACTTCCCTCGTGAAATCACTGCTAAATGATTCTTGTCCCTACGTCATCATGATTGACAACGTGGTAGCTACTAGTAACCTGTGTCGGATCTGAAGTATACCCTCCAGGCTGATGAAGAGTGGTAGGACATAATTTGCACAGTACTACTTACGCTATACTTCATTGCCTTGTGGGTTTGTGGTCTACTCACTCTAATCTTCCATTGCGCTCGGGGTCCTGCTTAGTTGTCTGAGTTGGAGGTAGGTAGAGGTAGGGAAGAAAG
>JAHQZX020000462.1:0-11426 GCA_019804575.2 Pseudotulostoma volvatum
CTAGCTAGAGAGTGCGCTGCCTGCATGGGCCCAAAAGGGATCCGAATTGGGCGTAAAATAGATTTAATAATAATATACTACACTGTAACCATCTGAAATGAAAAAGAAGAGAAATAAATGCATTAACAGTGGCGCATGGGGCTTTTTCATTAATCCCCTGCGCTTGCGCCTGATCTCCCGGACAATCTCGAGCCGCATCGAATAAAATTGCTTCAGGCATCCACAGTCCTTCCTTGCGACTTGGCTCACGTGTGCCTTGATTTGCTAGACGGACTAGGTGGGCTCCGCGTGCCCATAGCTCGCATGCCTACTCGGATTCGGTAGAATTCAGGCAAACACAGGCAGGATAGGATTCGGATGGCCAATCAAATGACCGAGTGACCAAGTCTGACCAAGTCACTATCTCATGATCACTACGCGGTTGCATGGATCTGTGCATTGCCGCTGGAAATGGCAGCTGCAAAGGCCATGCTAGATGGGATTCACAATCCCCTTCCTCAGCCACCGACCGATCGGAACGCCTACACTCTCAGGGAATTGAGTGATCACAATGTGGTGGTTGTATGCCTCCCGTATGGTGTTTATGGGCTTACGTCTGCAGCGACCGTACTTGCCCATACGTTATCAACATTTCGATCACTTCGATTTGGCTTAATGGTTGGTATCGGAGGTGAAGTTCCCAGCAAAAGTTCCGACATTCGACTTGGCGATGTTAGTGGTTAGCAAGCCAACTGCCGCCTCTGGGGAGTAATACAATATGACTATGGCAAAACAATTCGCGATGGATGCTTTCAGCGAACCGGGTCGCTCAACAAGCCCCCTCAGATTCTGCTAGCTGCTGCTGCTCAAATAGAAAGTAACTACATGATAGGAATGAGACCAATCAAAGGAATCATATCTGATATATTGGAGAAGTGCCAAGAGATGAATGAACAATTCTCCCAGCCTAATAAAGATTGGCTCTTCCATGCAACCTATGACCACCAAGGCGTTGGTACTGAGTGTTTAGAATGTGAATGTGATCAAAGTCAACTAGTAAATCGTATACCGCGGGCAACAAGTGAGCCTCACATTCATTATGGCCTGATTGCTTCTGGGAATGAGGTAATGAAGAACGCGCAGATACGAGACCGCCTTGGCTAAGAATTAAATATTCTCTGTTTTGAGATGGAGGCTGCAGGGCTTATGGACCAGTTACCATGCCTAGTGATCCGCGGGATCTGCGACTATTGTGATTCTCATAAACAAAAACAATGGCAAGGCTGTGCAGCTCTTACTGCCATGGCATATGGAAAGTTGCTATTATCTATAGTTCCTGTGGCCTCCTAGATGACATAGCCAGAATGCAGTATGTGGCATCCTTCGGTTATGGAAAGATCTACCTGCTAATTTAATATTAGAGACTGAATTCACGGCAGACGAAAAAGCATGCCTGCGGAGCCTATTCATTACCAACCCCGATAGATGACAAAAATGCACTGAAAAGAAGATTGTGCACCTGGAAAATGTGACTGGATCTTGGAAACAGACGAAATTAAGAGATGGCTTGGCTTACAGACAACGAATAAAAACGGCTCTAATATCCTATGGCTTCATGGTAACCCAGGAACAGGGGAATCCACCATGGCTATCACCATTGTTGAAGAGATATTAAACCTAGCCCCATTCCAAGTCAATGGCGATAAAACACTTGCCTACTGTTTCTGCGACTCTAGTTCCGAAGACCGGAAAACAGCCACTCCTATACTCTGTAGCCTCCTATACCAGCTGATCAAGCAGCGTCCTGAGCCGATAAAATTCATACTCCCCAAGTTTGAGATGCAGAAGGAAAAAAATTTTTCCAGATCTTTTGACGGGCTATGGACTACATTAATAGACGTTGGGCATGACACTATAAGCGGAGAAAAATACTATATCATTGGTGCCTTGGATGAATGTCACCACGAGTCGCAAAGTATTCTACTGACTCAAATCAGTCAAAGCCTTCGAAACAACAATGTCAAGAATCTAAATACAAGCATCCACGTCCTAATTACCAGCAGGCCATGCCCCGAAATTGGTAGATTCTTAGATCGACTCAGCCACAAAGACTTATCATATCGAAGGGCCAAAGAAGATCTTGATATATTCATTAAAGAAGAAGTCAAAGAGCTTAGCCAGAGAAATCGCTACTCTGAACACATTACATTAGGGGTATCAAACCTGCTCAAAGAAAAAGCTGAAGGAACATTTCTGTGGGTTGGGATAGCGTGTAGTGAACTGGCGAGTATCCGGTCAAGAGACGCGGTCAAGAAACTTCAAAACATTCCTCGGGGCCTGCATTCACTGTATCAAAATCTGTTAGAAACCGCGCTGGGACACAGTGAAGAGGACAATCAAACTATTTTACAACTCCTGGGCATTGTTGCAATTGCGCAAAGACCACTAAGTGTCGCGGAGTTGTCTGAAGCTTGTCATTTATATTATGATGAGTGCGAGGAGGATCGTCTTGGATTTACCCGTGAAGATGTTGAGCTTTGCCGTCTCATGATTGTAATTCAGGATGGAATTATGTGCCTCTTGCATAAATCTGTGAAAGATTTTCTTCTTAATGCTAGAGAAGACAAGTGTGATTAATGAGTTGAAAGCTCACACCTCCTTGGTAAATCGATGTATTAGCCACCTTTTATGCAGGTTGCGGTTGTCAGACAGCATAGAAGACCGAAAACTGAAGAGTGGATTTCTGGAATATGCGGTTCTTTACTGGCCTCTTCACGCCGCTATTGCGGGGTCTGAATTGAGTGTCACACAGGAGTATAGGGCCTTTTTCCAGCCAATATCTGATGAGCGAGAAATGTGGGCACGATTCTACAATAGAAATCGTTTAACTATCGTAAATCGCATTCCACCTGGATTTTCCTTATTACATGTGGCGGCCAGGTACCAACGAAATGGAAAAAGCAAACTTAGGGAGCTTAGCGGGCAGTCAAAGAGCCGTTGAATATAATGACGCTACATTTAAGGCTCAAAATGGAATGACACCAATGGAAGAAGCTGCAAAAAAAGGGCATATTGATGTGGTGCATTTATTCTTGGAGAAGGGGGGGGCTGGAATGGTAGCAACCAAGAATACTTTGGTAGCCGCAGCTGGCAGTCAAAGGAATGGGGATAAATTGACGAAGCTCTTGCTGGATCGACAAGGAGACCAGATTTGTATCACAGAAGACGTTGTTAAAGCTGCTGCAGGCAATGAGGGAATGAAATAAAAGTGATGGAACTCCTGCTAGATCGACAAGGAGATCAAATCCAGGTCACAGAAAATGTGGTCAAAGCTTCTGCACACAATTGGAACGGCGGAGCAGATGTGATGGAACTCCTGCTAGACCGACGAGGAGACCAGATCGTGATTACAGAAGATGTGGTCAAAGCTGCAGCAATCAATTGGAGAAGTGGAACGAAAGTGATGGAACTCCTACTGGACCGACTAGGAGACCAAATCCAGATCACAGAAGATATCATCAAAGCTATAGCAGGCAATGCGAAAATGATGAAACTCCCGCTAGATCGACGAGGAGACCAGATCGTCATTATAGAAGATGTAGTCAAAGCTGTAGTAATCAATTGGAGAAGTGGAACGAAAGTGATGGAACTCCTGCTGGACCAACGAGGAGACCAAATCCGGATCACGGAAGATGTGGTCAAAGCTGCTGCAGGCAATTGGCCCGGCGGAACAGAAGTGATGGAACTCCTGCTAGATCGACGAGGAGACCAAATCCAGATCACATCGAATATAGTAGCATTGATTTGTGAAAGATTTGACCTGAGGATTGTGAATCTGCTACCGAGTCGAGAAGGCGACCGGATCCGGATCCGGATCACAGAAGATGTGGTCAGAGCTGTAGTAAGCAATGTGGGAAATTCCTGATCGCATCATCGACAAATAGTGAGTTGATTTTCAGCATTTATTACTAGTATATTGATATCACTTTCTGAAGTAACACTGGGGAAGTGGGCGGACTACAGGAGGCTTGAAGCCAGCTATCTTTATATAGGATATGTAGTTTAAGTAATGTCAAGAATGAATCTAGGTAAGGATTCCACTAGGAAGTTCTGGTATTTTCTTTCATAGATTCTAGAGAGCCAGACTAATTATTCCAGGAATTTGACAGGTATAATAATAACTGAAAGAGGTTTCGAGTCTTGTGAAGTGGGGCGAATCCATGTTCCTTCATTTTTTAAAAAAAAAGGAAAATCCATATAAAATAACTCCTATCACCTTCTCCATCATCTTCTGGTAGCAGGTCAACGTTAGGCAGGTCAAGCCAGCCTTTTCCTAGCCAGCGTTTGAAACACTCCATCTATGGTATCTGACGTTGTCACAAGAAGTCTCGAGGCCAGTTCTTTCCCACTTGAATTTTGGCGATATCGAAAACAAAATTCCGGCCCATTTGCACTATAGGCGGGATGCCCTGAATCGACAGTTTATCAATATAATCAATGAGAACCCTTTACACTTGTAATAGCTTGGGTGCGGTGGGGCTTTGTTTTGCGTTAAAATTCCGTGAGAGAGTAGAACGGTTGACATTTCATTTTTCTGCAGCGACCTTGATATTTGGGAGTTTCTGGGACCCTCAAGTCATTCAAAACCTTGTCAATTGGCCTCATTTTGATAGAGTTATGAATTTTTGAAGTTACTGTATGCGTCCTTAACCCGGCTGCCACCGCTTGGCGATTCTACAGGAGCTGAGTCCTCACTCAGTTATGCAGATCGTCTCGATTCGGTGCCCTACTCAACAACGGCTCCAACAAATGACGATGCTGCCGCTTCAGGCTTTCAGGCGGCTGGGAGGCCCCTACTTGCCAAATGTTCACGGGCCGCGCGTACCATCGGGCTCCTTTGGAAGAAGTGGACGGAGGGCATAGATGGAGGGCTCCCAATGCGTTCCTTGGAGGAAAGATACGGGGATCTCTGGTGGAGATGTCGGCGGGCGGAGCACCAGTGGCTTTCAATGCGGAAGCGAGTAATTGATGAAATAGTTCTCGCCTCTCGGCACAGACTTGCTGTTGCAACTATCGCGATGGACTTGGAAGGGTACTGCCAACGATATCGGTGCGCTAGACAAGCTTTGCTGGTAGCTAAGGCAGAATAGGAGAGGTATGCAAAAGCCAAGAATCGTTATTTTATGCACTATAATTATCACAAATGGATATCCATATATATAAATTTTATGAATCTTATCAACTCTTTTTAATTAATAATTGTAACTAGGGGAATCAAAAGATCTACCCATTCTTCCGATGCCATTCAGAGGATTGGGGCCTTCTTATAAATGCCTTGGGATCCTATTAGCGAACTGACCTTCCATTCTCTTAGGAGCAGTCTTTCTGTGGTTTTTCTAGCAGGTATGCTGGATGTGGGTAGAACATATAGCGATTTATAACCATCATATGTTGGGCAAGATTCTTAGGCGTTTGCGTTCTAGGAGATGCTACGCTTTTTGGACCAATTACAGGCTCCCCAATGCAAATAAAATGATGGAGCGTGGAATGAAGTTATATCTTTTCATTGCATCGTAATTGAGAGCCTCATGAATGCCATGTATTCATTGTGTTGAAACCGCAGCTGCAAGAAAGGAAAACAGAAAAAAAGATAAATCAAGGGATGCATACAGGTGCTTGCTCCCACAAAATTTGGATAACTGAAACTCAAGAAAAAAAATACATCAGTAACATGAGATATGATACATCCGCGATTGTACGGCTCACGATAGAACTTCCAATGATCGCCCTTGGCCCCTCTTTCTGGTCAATGATTCGTTTTCCATAACTTCATCCTAGCCACCGAGGCACCCAACATTCCCACTGGCGCAATCTCCTATACCCAGGGTCAGAATTGCCTAATTGTTCCTGAGAGAAACAATCTAATGACTAGTAGCTAGGTGGCCCGAGGCTTACCGCACTGGTATCCCGCAACGACACACTTTGCTGCATTGCCCCAACTATCCCAGCTTTGGTTTTCAATGCAGAACAGACTTTCGCAGTAGTCCTGGTTGCTCTTGCCATTTTTGTTATCTGTCCAGAGACTCTGGCAGTGCTGGACAATCTGTGTCACATTGTCGAGGTTGAATTGGGTGTAGCGCTCGCAGCAGCACTCACGCCCAAGTCCGAAAACTGGAGCGACGATGGCTGGTATAACAACGAGGAGATGTTTGAGCTGCATGGTTGGAAGTTGAATGGTATCGTTGAAATGAGGGTTTTTTTCGAGGCAGTGTTGTTATTAAATCGAAATAACCTGACTGTGGGAACTCTTGGTCAACGATAATGACAATGCCCGAGGAACAGCATAGAGAGAGCCATCTTTATAGACCGTACGCCGATGGCAGTCCGATCAAGAATAGAGTGTTGGAAATAGGATTTGACGTTAGTTCCGAAGACCTTTAATCACTTTCCTCTAACTTTCCCCCAATTCTTTCGTAGAAATACGGGTGCATGGCCTTATATTAGTAATATTAGTAGACCAAGATAATAGCTGCATCCTATACGAAATACCGCCCGTGTCTGATCCAGAAGACTTGAGAAGATCAACCACGCCAAGACATGAAGAAGCCATCTGAGCCAACCTGAGAAAACGATGCTAGCTACGGGTCAGAGCTGATCATTATGTTAATAATAGAATTGGGAGAGCAATATGGTGAACTGCTTTCAGAGGTCCAAATATTGACAAATGCCGTCAACCGCAGCTGAGTCGCTCGCTGGACGATGGTAATAGGTAATAGTCAGTAACGTTATTGACTATGTCATACTTATGTAAGGTACGAGTAGCCACCAAACGTTAAAATCATTCATTACCAAGAAAGGTTAATTTGGTAATTGGGAGACATTATTTGGTATACAGCCTAATAATATATAATATTATTATAATAATACACTACTACTGGTTAGTAACGACTCCTACTGATATCATAGCATGTAGATCATGGTCAATCTAGCTCTAGAGCAGCACTAGTTATATACAGTACGCTGGCAGCGCTATATATAACTTAACTAGGGTATTTTACTTGAACTCTGCCGAGACGTTTATACGGCCGCGGCCGTAACCCTCCCAGATTTCAGCTGGAGTTTCATAATAGCATACATAGCACAAATACAGGTGCTGGTCGTTTGCCCAGAAATGACATCGTAAAACACTAAGCTTACTAATGATATATACGCATGGAATTCTAAAGGTCGAAGGATATCGATCCCCCCGCCTTCACGATATGTATATAAGCACAGGCTAGGGATAAGGGGACTAGAAGCTCTAGGCACCAGATGCACAGGATAACTCTCTATATTAGGCTGGTGCTCTGATCTATGTAGCTAATAAGAATCTCTGAGGACTTATATGCTCTTTATGTATTTCTGGTTTTGTCCAACGAGAATTCTTCATATGTGGCGAGTTCGTGTTGACCACTTGGTTCGGCTTCAAGTGGTTGATCCTTCAGCTTGAAAAAGACCAACATATATCATTTCTATTTATGACATGACTGTTATATGTACACGTAGATATGCCATTATGCTATAGCATGAAACTGCATCAGGGGGACGTTAAATTTCTTGACATGTCTATGGTCTAATAGTACGATAGTATGTTACAAGAAACTGTTATGCCTTGATGGTATAGCCGTATTTCATTCTTCAAAGTTTATTATACATCCTCTCGCTTCTAATGTGCTGTCCTTAATAACATGCAATAAGACCATCTAGAGAGCCTGCGATTGATGTTTTCGGTCGCATCTCTTAATTACACCGGAAAAAATCGATGTGTTTGAGCTTCTAATGAGCTCCAGGGTAAAGTGAACTCTAGAGACCGTCGCTAGCTAGCCCCCAAGACTCATTCCTCTTCCTGTTTCATGAAATTCGTTGTAATGAGTACTTTTTCGGTGTAGCAACCTATGTTAGAAGCGGGTTATTTTTGATCCATACTTTAGGGGTACTTAGGTAGGTTCCGAACAGCCACCCTCTCCTGCCTTTTCTTGCATATGGCACGAACTTGCAAGGCCCTCTCTAATGTTCAGAGTTGTCGATCGCATTTTCGCTTTCGCATTGGTGTATCCCAGCATCCTCCAATTGATGGAGGTACTCCTCGTCAAGACTTCGATTCTGTTCCATGGCCTCCCCTCAATGTTCGAAATCCACCAGCCCCAAGTTGTACACCTGTATAATGCACAAAGCTATATATAATGGACTAGGCCGCAATGTTGAGTATACACCCAACATTTCTATGACCTTTTGGTCGAGTGGTGTAGCCCGTATAAAGGCCTAGCGGGTGTGCATTACAGCCTGATACATTTTTACCAAATTTTCGCTACAGCAACAATAATAGCTTGTTACTTCGTTCGGCCTATTGGCTACCTTTGGTAGAGTGATAGAGGATGGTACTATCTATCATATCATACCACAGTTTTACTCTGGCCCCCAATTAGCCAAGTCAAAGAGGTATAAAAATTACCACGGGAAGTAAAAGTACCTGCCGAAGAAGGTAATGATAGTAAGTCGTAAACAATTCTTTAATTTTGGGGTTTTGAGGAAGTTAATTTAGTCTTAACTTCCCTATTTCATTATTGCCCACTCCGGGGATTTTACTGTTTTTTTCTCGGTAGACCTGCGTTCGCAGTTTTGCACTAAGCCTATTCACAGGTATGTCCTATTCACAGGTATGTTTCTTTCTGTACTATATAGTCTCTTCCCTCAACCTTACCCTCGCATTGAACATATAAATATTATTAAATTACAAGTTGTTCAGCCTTACGCTGCAGAAGCTTAGTTACCTCTTCGTAGACCTATACTAAGTATTGCAACGCTTCGCGACTAGCCATGGTTGACGGGCCTCGTCAAGTCCCAACTAAGGGTGATCGCTGGAGGCACCAAGCTGTTCAAGATCATATTTCGGCCCCTGTTATAACTTAATCAAAACTATCAAAGGGCTCAACTGTCTCGACGTCGCCATGATCTAGGTAAGCCCTCACTTATAGAACTTACCTAAATGCAATATAAAGTTTGATTACTTCTTTAATCTTGCTTGACGTCGAGATCCCTCACAAGTGAACCAATCTCTTGACGGCCACATTGCAGCTCCTATATCAAGGTTTCAACCTCGAGATCCCTTACCAGTAAACCAATCTCGCGACGACCATATCGTTTCCCAAGTCCCACGCAAAACGTTACCGCCTACCTTAGAGGATCATCCACCCCGTAGCCAAGATAGTCGTTCCGTCTTGGTGGTGGCACATGCAGTTTCATCTAGAGCAGCTCCTATATCAAGGTCTCGACGTCAACATCCGTCACCAGTAAACCAATGTCTTGACGGCCATATGGTAGCTCCTATAACAATACACTTAGTACAGAAAAGGAAACGGCGAAGAGCCGAAGCGGAGCCTCAAGGTAGGCCTCCATTACAGAGCCCACCCGAATGTAGTATTAGGTTTACTTTTTTTTTTCGTATTATATATAGTCTCTCCCCTCAACCTGATCTCATTTATATAACTTTATCTAAACCTTACCGCGTTAAACGTAGGATGATATACGGATGTTATTAAATAAAAGTTATTCAGCCTTATGTTAAACAAGCTCGGTTACCTTTTCTTAAATCCGCTGGAGTAACTATTCTAAGCGCTAGAATTTTATATTATGCAGAGCACAGATAATAAATAATAAGTAGCTTTAGATACATATTCTAGTCTATTGCACATGGCATTTTACGTGTGCATGCCAAACATACTAGTACGTAATAGGTTATCTCAATTAGCGTGAAACGCTAAGGTTATAGGGTTCTTGGAGCCCGGCCTTCTAAATTCCTATGATACTAAGAATAACAATGTTAATGTTACTATATTAGTACTAGTATGCATATCGGCCAACTACCGTGGAGCCTCAACTATCTCATGTAGAGAGCTTGCCGCAGTCATCAACCTATTAATTATATACTCATAAACGATTCGTCAAGTAAATGAACGGTGGATTGCTGTTATATACTACCAACGAATGCCTTGTTCCAGCTCTTGTCCAGCTATAGCTGTCAATACATCTTCAATCACAATGTCCGGCTGTTTCCTTACTTATCAACCTATCACAAAGATTTACCGTGTATCGTGATGGAACTGCACATGCAGCAGCAGTTTACCCTGGCGTCTGAAACGCGGTGGATATATTTAACTTATTATTTTTCTTGTGTAGCAGACATAATTACGCTTAAACGAGACTGATGCCATGCTTAATTGTCGATATAAAATACCGGTATGTAACTGTTAAGTTGTTAAGAATACTACTACATAGTATGTAGTGCTGCGGTCCACAACACCGCCACACCTTTTCAACTCGTATCACAGTACCAAGTTATGAATACCTACCATATTTGGGCAAATAACAATCAAGTAACCCTAGAATTCTAGCGTGCGGGGTGAAGGGGCCAAGGTGCTCGCCCCAAACCGTTGGATATATGTAGTTCAAGAGACTTATTAGGTTATTATTATTATCATACTACTACACCACTAGTTAGTAATATGTAGTATTCACTTTTTCATTCGCTTTGTAATGGCTCACTACCGTTGGCTTGGGGTGCAAGCTGGGACTGTCCAGCAATTGTAAGGAGAACTCTTGAACTATATATGTACCGGCCTCGTATACATGGGCCTTGGAGATATAACTATATTCTATCATAACGCCAATACACTATAACTCACTGGTCAACTAGATTAGCATTGTACAAGAGTCTCAAACTATGCAACCGGACAGTACATGTACCTATACCTATAGTTGGCGGAACGCCGCCAGGAGCATTGGTAAGCGGTAAATTACGGTATTGTACAGTATTGTGCGTATTGTAGATCTAAAGTTGCGGATAATGGCCTGCAGCTGAATTAAGCACTCGCATGAGATAGGTAGGTTATTTTTATAGCTATATAAGAATTAGAACGAGTTCTGGGCTTCTAGCCCATTGAGAACGGAAACAGCACGCCAACAATGGGTCGCCTTAGTGAACGATTCAAAGTGTTTGATTGGAAATTCTGGCTAATCAATTGAGAGCAAACGAAGAAAAATATCTACAAGACGCCCTTGAAGTTTTTATCACCGTTAATAAATAATATTCGTTATTTCTGGCTTTTCCTAGGGTAGACACAACCTAAAGTGTTGGTCCTAACCAGATGCAGATGGCTTAAGTCCTGGTAAATGTATTCCCTGTCACGTGCACGGCCCCATGAGATGCACACATGCCCACAGCGCATACAAAATAATTGATAACGACACAGCACACGACCCAAATTGTCTGTAACTCAGATCACATGTAATATATGCTATAAGCTTTTATTCTATATACACATCATAATCATAATATCTTTTTGGGAGCCGCCTTTGTCTCCTAAGCCTGGGTGACCTAAGAGACAGTACTGACAGACTTCCCTCCAACT
>JAHQZX020000463.1:0-11414 GCA_019804575.2 Pseudotulostoma volvatum
TTTCTTAGCAGTGTTGACCGCTTATGAAGTTATGATAGCCCATGCTCTCCATCATAGGACTTGTTCCTTAGGCATAGATAGATCATGATTTATAGTTATATGTATAAACCAATCAACCTGAGCTATCATAGCTAGCACGAAAAGATTATTGAATTAAGTCCGTGTTGTTGTAAAGACTTCCTTCTTACTTCTAATTGTAGACTGCTTCACAACTTTACCCCCAACATTGTGCTTGCCCAGCTCTTTTGTCTCATATGGTCCACACTTAAGTAGATGGTCATTCATTCGCGTCGTGTGAGCATACGCATTGTAGGTAGTACAGTGCTTGCACTTCGCATATCTGAGAGTTTTCCCGGCAGAGTCAGTTTTGTCATAAATATCGAATGCATTCTGAACTTCGAGATTAGAAGAACGACTTCTCATTTTGAACAAACAATATGTGACAGTACGAGGAAAACCATGTAGAAATTGTATTGACTTGTTGAGAATATCATGATGTCCACTACGTATATTTTACAAAGACTACCATAGAAAAATTCTGCCGTTCTGACATCACGTGGTGTGCACGGGCCCAAACCGATCCGTGTTTATGCTGCGCACGCATAAAACGTATAAATAATAAATGCGCGTGTAAATGCATCCCCCCTAGTACTAACTAATACTAAAAAACCCCTAAACCGCCATTCTCTGGGTAGGGTGGTAACCTATGATAGCGTGCCGAGACATGTGTTGCTGGACGATTACTAATCAATCTAGTGAGACAGGGAAGTTCCGCGTACCATAGTGTGGTCTTTTGGTTGGTTGACTATGGGCGGTTGTCCCGTGACTACAGGTACAGAAGGCTTGATTAATAATAAGAAGGCGTTGCAACGACACTCCGCTAAACCTAACTCGGTAGGCTAAATGGTGCGACCATTGTCGCCAGGGGATTCAAAATTATCTGCAGAGAACTAAACTAACTTAACTATTTTAAAATTATTTAACTAAGTATGAATTAAATTTAAGCATTCATGCCGTCGTCCACCGCGTTTTCCACCTCGATTACCATGCCTTCTCTCCCGCCTACTTGTCATTGGTCTTCCTTGAGAAAAGACGCAGAAATCGAGGTGGTGAATGTGGTGGACGACGGCATGGATGCTTAAGTTTTAGATAATTCATACACAAATAATTGTAAAATAGTTTTAGTTCTCTGAAGATAATTGCGACAATGGTCACACCATTCAGCCTACAGAATTAGATTTAGCGGAATATCAATAGTAAATTCTTGGATTGTTAGCAACGCCCTGTAATAATAATAACGCAGGTGACAATGATAATGCCGTATCCTTGCACTAGAATCTCGGACTTATGTTGCCAAATATATTCTTACGATTTTTTCAGCTAGGTTTCCGCCCTGTAGTACTTCGTGCCGTGAATTGTGACCAATTGTGGCTCGCTTTCAGGCTCTGCAGCGTCCGATTGTGGGTTTTGAAATACGTCATTCGGCTTTGAGTTAGATACTCTGGGGTACTTTTGTAGCAGAAGATGCAGCACGACGGTGTCGTCTGCTACCTCTCCTAGTGCCAGCTTTGCGTGCCATCGTACATAATAGTAATTAGTTCAGGAACAATTTGAGAAATAAAAATTAACGGACAATTTGATAAACCGTTATGGTATTGACAATTAACAAGAACAGAAAGATGTGTGCTTTAACTTAAAGTAAACGTCTAATAATGATCATGAAAGGAATCGTCCCCTTATCAAGAAATACTACACGTAACTGCCGTCTTTGATTTGTTAACCGTCGAGAGCCACGAAACTCTTCACCTCAAGGCCTGCACTCTCACTATGGTGGCAGACACTCTTTTCTGCGTATCAACTGATTCATATTCGAAAAAATAACAAAGGGAAGTGTAGTACGCCTAGTGATTTGGACATGACAGGTGGACCCACATCCCTACCTGGTATGCGCTAGTTCCATATTAGGTATAGTTGACATAAACGCTAGTCCCATATAGGAAAAGCTTCCGCCCATATAAGTTACATGGGTATTGTATCGTCAGCTATCACGTAATATATACCAACCCTATCATATGTCCATACTCACTCGAACTTGCATCCCATCAGTGCCATCACCGATCATTACCAGGGAAATAGGTCTTTCCCACTCCCCAGATCCTTACCCTATTCCCTGTCGGTATAATTCCATCTTTTTCATATGGCTAGCATAGCATGTAAGAATGGTGCTATTGTCAACATGTACTAACGCACAAGGAACGTTCTCGCGCAAGTCATCAATAGCACTCTCCCTTGCGTGCCTTTTTGAATGATACCAAAAGCATTCAATGTGATTAAATTCACAATGAAACTTAGGGAAGAACTTGGTGTGATGGTGATATGGCACAGCTTCGATATCCTCCTGGAGAATTTTCGTGCGGCAAAGTCTGGCTGCTCTGAAAGTAGCTGGCGTGTGCAACAGTTCGCTATTCAGTAAAGCGATCAGCCAACAAAATAAATGAAGGATTGAGGAGGGAAACTAACTTTCTGAAGTATACTTGGGAGGTAGATCTTCATATTGGCTGCAAGAACCCTTTTATCTTTTCTTATAGCAATCGCAAAGCTGCTTCGGGATGCAGCGTTGCGTATGGTTACCGCTATGTACCTTTTCCTCCCGACAACGTGTACCTCTCTTACAATTCTTGCACCGCTGTGCTTCCTGACATTCAGGACATAGTTTAGGGCATTCAAACAACGTTCCCCCAGTTGGCCACAATTGTCGCTCTTCTAGAACTACTTGAATCCCTTTCGGAACTTTGTGAACAGTTCTTGTTCTGGGATCTCCTCTTCATAGTACATATATCTATTGTATCGCCATCTTGAGACCAGCCATCCCGAAGAAAAGGTTATCCTCCACCTTTACCTTTATACATCTTGAGAATACGAAGAGCGTCGTCTGCAAACATGGAGCGGCTTTTCGCATTGTCGGAAAGGAAGACGAGTTGGCACCTGGGTACAGTGCCTCTGCTATGGGGAGGGCCTTCTTTTTGACTTGCTCTGGGGGCGGCGAGCTGTTTTAGTAGTAACTCATCTCTCCCATATTCAAATAACTGTGCCAGCCTTAAGAGGTATACCTAGTGTAGTTAAATGGTCCTATCGTTCTTTTGGAAGGGGTAAATATTGCAGGTAAGAGAACACCATCCCTCTTCCTTTTCCTTTGGGCCGTAAAAATATCACTGGCTGGTGTTTTGTGGAGAATATACTCTCATCATGATAAGAATGATTGGTCTACACCGATGCAACGGTCTTTAGGATACTCCTTTGGTATTGCAAGTACCACAATGTACTAATATGTACTATGATAGTACTGTACAACCAGTAATCGTCGGTTCGCTCTCTACGGACTGACAATTAGTTGTCACTGTAATGTACATGGAGTGCCCTCTAGTAAAGTATCATATCATTACCGGTACTATAATAACTCGAGTCAGGGCTCACCGTAATATTACAATACCCTGTATTACACCGTATTATAAATATTACAATACAGATTAGTAATCAGATCAAGAATAGATTTTAAGAAAAGGAGTTTCTAATGAAGATTTTGAATGAAGTGTCTTGTATTATGGTTAACTAGTTAACTATAACCACTCAATTTTATCCGTTCCGCTTTGCAAGTCTCCGGTTCCATGGACGCCAGCGTACGTCAGCAGATACTTTTGCTAAGTGGACTATTTTACCTCTTCAGGCTCCAATTCCCTGCGGTAGGCGATCGGCCGAGACTTGCTCTTCCGGGACTGGTAATCCTGGCCGTTAAAACTTGGCAAGGTCAAAGTTAGGGCCCGTGACTGAAGAAACCTAACTGAAAAGAGAAAACTCCTCCATTTACTTAGACGTCGGCGGAAATGATGTTCGCTCAAATGGACCTATCGGCTACCATCTAATACCATATATGTATTTGGAATCTATCTTTTATATCTGGGACAATACTAGTACCGCTGGTACACTGATGACGTATTCTAAGCCGCCATCCTCTTTCTACTCCTGCACAAGCGGTGCACAGATGCATGCCCTCATCCAATGGTTAGTTTGCATCATCTCAGGGACCCGGGGTCCATTCATCGCCATTGACTCGCTTCTGAGAGATTGGTGAAGTGTGTGGGCTACGCAGAAACCTGCTGCTAATACTCCCCATGCACACATACTTGACCCTCCACGGTGTGGAGAAAGAAGATTTGGAACCTGCAGCCAGCGCAGAGCCGGCATGCGAATGCGCATTTCGAAACTCTTATGTTCCGGGCCCCAATCACTAACCCGGTCGGTTCTCGGCGTTGCTCATTGGATGCTATCCATTTTCTGCGAATACTACCACGTCTGTGTGCAGGCTTATAATCGTAAGTCTCTTGGTCTCTTGGTTCCGGTTGTGGTACCCGCTAGTGCATGCCCCACATGGCATTTCCACATCCAGATCTAGGACTTGGACGTCTATCAATGAGAGAATGGATAAGAGAGAGGAAAGAGGGGGGAAAGGGAGAAGGCAAGGATTCCCGGTGATCTGTCTCCCCGTTGCGGGTTGGATCGACCCTAATGACGAGAGATCGTGGAGCGGCGCATTACTCAAGACATGCAGCATTGTGACATCGTCTGATCCTGCGTCTTGTTAAATCACTCGCAAAGCCAACCCGAGCAAGCGACTTCTTTCAATCGCCACAAAAGGTGCGTCTTTCTATCGATCATTGTTGCGGCTCCCAAAAGAACGCCGCGAAACGCAAGTCTAGACGGACCCTTCTTGCGCAGCGATGGCTCACGCCTCTAGAGCGATGCCACCAAGTGTGGAGAAACATAGCCTTATTGCTTATCTTTATTTGCATCCCCTCACCGAACGCGGTAAAAAATCGAAGACATCACGGTCAAAAGCGTCCTCATTTCCGGATCGGGATGAATCTTGAGAGGCGACGCTTAGTTGGACGAGAAGCTTGCACCTAGCTTGGTTGTCGCGTAACAACTTTTCTTTCCACTTGTACCCCTCGAATTTATCAAAGTTGTCTGTCTGCCATCCAACCGAGTGAAAGAATTCGTGCGGTTACTACCGCTGACTTCTCTGTATATAATCGGACAAACCCTTATATATTCACATTTCCTTCCTCCGGGTTTTGCCTATTTCGTGCTTCTGACTTCGTTGCTCCCTCGGGTTATTTTAAATATTTGCCTTTTCCCAGATTATCTTCAGTTCTGTGGTGACCTTAAAAAGAACCATTACAGATGATACGCATTGACTCATCCAAGATGCCTGATGTGGTTGGGTTCTTGGGTTTAGCTCTGCTTCTATTTACTGGCCTCTACTTGACTGTGAACAAATCGCAAAGGGCGATGTTTCTTAGTGGCATAAAGTTTCGAGGGCGTAAGATGTCAACTACGAAAAAATCGCCACGCTCATTATCACCACCGGAGTCGACTACAGATTCAGTCGATTCCATAAGTTATCATGATGTTTTACCACCCCAGCGTCGAGACGCGCTCGCAGAGATTGCGGGAAATTTCTCGCGGGGTGGTATAGCCAAAGTTAGCGAGGAGGAAGTTAAGAGTCTCATTCTCCCGATGACGGCGGACTACAGGACCAGTGAAGGGAAAAGATATACTCCAACTGGGTTTGCAGTTGACGATATTATGGCAATCGGCGACTTTCCAGATTATGCAACTCTCAGTGGCGTTCCTCTTCCAGAGCCCTATAGTGAATTTGATATTGATAGGGCATTGCCACGACCTTATCGCCCTTTTAGATGGGCCTATCACCAAACTATGTGTATGTTTGTTTACCCCTGTCTTTGAGTAACCTCGGATCGATGAGCTGAATTCGAATGCTTTGTCATAGCCTTGAAGAAACTTGAAACAAATTGGTGGATTGAGCTGGAGAATACTTATAGGGAGCGAATTGTGCAGCGGAAGGAGCTACATGCTAAATATGACAAGGCAGTGCTTGATTACCTTCCCGGTTCTGAGTTGGCCTCAAAAGAACTTATGGAGATGGTCATCCAGTTTCTCTGTGCTCGATATCCACATTATTTTTCTTTACAGGCTAACCGCATGCTCAGAAACAAAATTTTCGGAACAATACAGGATATCACATCGAAACACCCATTGGAGATTCTTATGGATAATGTACCGGAGGACTTCGCGATAATGATGCGGGACGAAAAGACGGGGCTCTACTTCTTTCGTGCTGGTGTCCTCTGTTCGGCGCTCGGGTGGAGTGTTGCAACAAAGATTGGTCTTCAGCTTCATCAGATTCACTCTCCAATCCCGGATTATAAAGAAAAGATGCAATTTTCCATGGACCGGTAGGCGTGCAACTCCTATAATCGGGACCTAACCCAGCCTCGCCTTATATTGACGCTCGTATCTAGGTACTTTTCTAAGATGCCTGCGGACAAGCCTATTCAGCGTGGCTCTTGGGGTCTTGAAATTGGCCGGCCTCTATTCATGCCTCCCGGGGACCCGCACGAGCTTCACCGCTTGTCCCAAGACCCAAATCTTCGTCTAGGAGATTGCTACCTTCGAGTGGACTGGCAGACGCTCCGCCGTCTTCCCATATCCGGGGCTATTGTTTTCAATTTCAAGGCTCTTTTCACTTCCATGTTAGAATTGCGTGATGAGCCAGGAGTACCTGCTTTGGTCTCTAAGGTTTTAAAAGAAGGGAAACAAAGCATTATGGAATATAAAAACACATGGCACGTCGAGCACGTCGTATTACCCACACTCGAAAAGTGGTCTAGAGAGCAGGAGGACAAGGGAATCACGGAAGAAAACTGGAAAGTCACCACCCTTGATGAGAACCCCTGGTTTAGAGGTTGGGAGAAGAAATGGCACCGCCAACAGGGATACTAAGTCGACAAGCAGATTTTCGGGTATTGGCCACATACATTGTGTTTCTGTAGTTTCATTTCTTTCATTTCGATTTCATCATTTCTTTGTCTCTCAGCGCCTTCATAGCCCGTGGATAATAACAGGAATTTGTATGCTAGAATCATAGGATCTGTTCATGTTAAGGTTGTATCTAAGTGCATAGCTAGTGAGAATATACCATTGGAACCAAACAAACATCAAAAAGGCATCACAGTTAGAATTGATGTTATTTTAAAGCGAAATACCTAAGAAACAAATAATAGAATCCGTGACGACTCTTCTATAACATAGTATTTTGCTATTCACGCACAGATTACATACATTTGCACTTCGTGAGATGGTCCTCTTTTTTTTTTTTTTGGCTCCTTGATCTTATTCCCGTCCGATTCCTTGCCCTAGTATATCTCATCCTCTGAATGAGAAAATAGAGAATGATGTTAGTATACACAATTGTCATTTCTGCCATGCAAAGTGCATATTTGAAGCTTTTTGATTGACGGCAGAGAAAGGAGATGTCCCATGCCGCATCACGCTACAGCTTCCGAGAATTGCCATAGTGCCGAATATGCGCGATGACAGCTAGTGTCATTGGATGCTGCTATGGGCGGCCGGGTATGCACTTCCAGAAGCCGTGATATCGAGTTCGCCAACCTGCATAAGATTGATCAGGATTTTTGGGTCAATGTCTGTTAGACTGGTCCGATGTTGCGTCTCTGTCTTGATGGCTTTTTTGGCCGCTAGGGCTACCGACTCGACTCTCCTCATCGATCTCATCCAGTTCGTCTGCTAGTGGACTAAGACGGTCCCCCAAAAGATCCAGGTCCTCAAGTTGCTGTCGAGAAGGTAATTTCCACAAGCTGGTCGCACATACACGGTCCTTAGTGAGTAAATCATCGACAAACTGATCCACGTAGGTAAGCACGTAATTATCGCGTACCCGCCGTCGCAGCTTGCGGTAGTCTAATAGAAGCGGCTCAAGGGTCTTGTATACATCAACTGGATCGAAGGTGAGACGAATATAGAACGCGGCCAGCGCACGCAAGTACTTAAAGTCGCCCCTGGTCCTGACAACCGCATCATTTTCGCTTCCCTCTTGAGCATCAGTAGCATTGTCATCACCATCACTTTCGGGATCCGTGAAATTTAAGTATTCAAGTACAATCTCATGCTCCGGCGCCAACTGCAGCATCTTGAAGGCGAGGCATAGGAATGGTGTGGGCTTCTGACCGGCCCCATATGTACCCCCAATCGAGGTCAGCTCAACGGCACGATCGCAGAGAGTGGCAGAATTCAACCCGAAACATTGTTCCTTCCAGTAGTATGAGTCGGTGATCCGATCTCGAACAGCTTTCTCGAAGAGCGTGGCTGGGTTGACGCCGCGGATGAGAGGCCCTGTATAACCCCGATTGTCGAGGAGGGCGCTGGCATCCGCACGGTGGGATGCCATATTTGGAGTGATTATCCCGTGGAGTCGGGGGTCTCAAACTGGATTTTCATTTGGGGAACAACGAGCATCATATCACCATTAGTACATGTAATTGCTGCTGCATTGAATCTCTTGAACTTTGTGGTAACCGTTCCTGCTATGTACATTAATTAGTAGTCAGTATTATTGATTGTATCTATGTATATGCTGTACAAAGTATGTAGTACTCTACTACATACATATCAGAACTCACTAATAAATAAGAATAATCATTCGGAAGTTCTACTTGGGGTTTTCTTCGATGAACAAAAAAGAAGTTGAAATTGAGCGTATGCAAAAATCGGTTGAAACTCTTGGCACAGAAATCACCAAAAAATATAACCGGCCACTACATCAGTGTATTCCTAGCATTTTTACCCACAGATTCACCACATCTTGATATTTCAGACGTGTTGTTTGATTGGTAATTAGTTAGAAGGTTAGTGCTTACTAATTTTTTATGGACAATCTTTTATTTTGAAGTTGTACATGTACTTGCGGGTTTTTGGTTTTTCCGTAAATAAATTCTCCAGCTTCTGCGGGTAACTCGAATCTACAAGAGATTCCCCGTCGACCCCGGGGCCTTCAACCACATATACACGTATAGGTTCTTCGATATCTTCTTCTGGCGTGGAAACCAGAGGAAATTGCGAAAGAATGCAAAAGTCTCTCTATCGACAGTCAGTCTATTCAGCTGAACGCAATTTGATGGTCTTTTACGTCCGCTTTATCGAATCCTTGGACGACCTTCTAAGTTGACAACTGCGGATAAAGATGCTCTTTTTGGATGGCTTCTTTGCTAGTGGATTGGAGACAACAAGCTGAGATAGTGTGCTGGTTGTGGAAGGAGCGAGCGTTCTTGTCAGTCAGTCTACGGTATCCCAGCTTTTTAAAGGGAAACAAATAGACAAAGAAGGAGCTCCGACAAATATGCGTGAGGCTTACATAATGGAGTATTTATGCCGCAATGATACATAGTTAGCTACCATGTACAGGAATAAAGGGGGGCTATTTCAACAAAGAGCAAATTCTTTGGCTGGTTGCAAAATCGACTGCTGCCTACTATACGACAAAAGCATCCTACATGAACTTCTGTTATTGTTATGGACAATTGCTCTACCGATATCGGTAACGAAGCTACAGAGACAGTTGAATCTTCCGGCAACCTTATACGTTTTCCCCTCCATACTCGCCAGATTTCAACCCAATTGAACTGACATTCTCGGTCTTGAAGTGGTGGGTCAAAAGGCATTACTATTTCCTTCGCCCGAGCTATAATGCCTTTGGTTTTTTCCTACATATGGCAATTACAGAGAGCATGTGCGATCGCTTCTCTGGACAGCTGTAATGTGCTGTACAACGGGAAGACGGGAAGTTGGAGAGCACGGATGAATAATAAGGTGAGGGAAGTTCTACGATAGTAGGAAAAAGGCGTATTGAAACCTGCCAGCCTCTCTCTCTAGACACTGGCACTGATCTATATATACATTATGTAGACATCCTGCCTTATCTATACAGGAGCTTTCTTTGTAATGGTTGTTACAACAATTTAGACACGCTGCAGGCGGAATATATATACATGAGCCCGAGAGAATACAAAATAAGCTAATAACATATGGGATGGAAGAGCCTACAGAAACAGCAATTGAGCTAGAGACAATGTAAATAAAGCAACGCCATATACTGTATTGTTGTATTGTTCAGATTTAGATAAGATCGCATCGGGCTTACTGACGCGGGAAGCGTCCTCGTTGAATATCAAGGAGCATATTGACTGCGTTTGCTTGTTGTTCCTGCGAACCTCTCCATAGATCTTCTTATTGCGAGAGAGCTTCACAGAATCCGCGTGCGATTCCCTCAGGAATTCCCTCTGCCCTTGCTACTTGATACAGCTTAGAAGAGGTATTTCAAATCGGAGATACTCCATGCTTGGTCTTCGGCAATTCTCCATGCCTACCGCTATGTCTCCTGCCTAGCTAGATGTTTCGTAGTTATTATTTTCCGATTGGAGAATTCTGACAACATAACTGCGTCATCCTCTCCCGTATTTATCGGACTTGAGGTCATATAGCTCTTGGCGACGGTCTAGGTGGAGTTGCTGTCTGATATGCTTGGGGAATCGGAGACAGAGCCCGGGGAATATTATGCGCGGGGGTAATCGGGACCCAGGCTGTGATAAATGAGACGCTATGGGCTGAGGGAACATACTCTGAGGCAATGGCAGCTATAGAGGGAAGTCGGTTAAACTAAAGGCTTCCTTGTTGCAAAAGTGCCATCTGCTCACGTTGCTTCCGTCGTTGATCTCGAATTTCCTGGGTTCTCTGAATATTAACATGGAATCTGCCATAGTCTGCTGCATCTGCATCTTCATTATTTGCTCCATAACCGACTGGGTCTGTTGCGCGGGAGCTGATTTATTGGGCATTCGAAATGCTTTGTTCACTGGCCCTTGTGTTGTTTGGAGGTGATTGTAGATTTTGATTGAAGGAGCACCGACTGTGGCTTCTCCACACGTGATCGGTTTCATGTTGAGCATAATCCAGATCATAATGAACCTGTTCAGTAAGTAGGGTTTCTCGCGCTATCATTCAGCCTCCGAACTCTTTTTGTTTCAGTCTCGGAGTCTCTCGCGGTTTCGATAGGATTGGCAACTTGCGTTTCGTATTGGCTAGGCGCTGAACATTAGCCTGTCGCTTGCTTAGATGAGGCATGTTAACAGCGTTGTAGTATTCTCGATTGGGTATACAAAATAAAGGATGGAATGAATATTTGCAGAGATTGTCGAAGGACTCCCTGAAATATGCGTGCAGGAAACTAAGCACTATATTATATTACTAATACTAGTTACTAATCAGAAAAAAATTGACCCGTCTGTCCTCACTATAGTTTAATCATAATTGCGTATGGAAGTAAGCAAGTCTTGTTTTGACTTGGCCTGCTACTAAGAATATTCCAAGTGACAACCGCCACAACATGACTGCCTCACGTTCACTTTGAAATTGTCAGTCATAATGTCGGAGGATCAGTCATTTCTGTTGGATGATGGCCGAAATGTCCATTTTTTCAATGG
>JAHQZX020000464.1:0-11396 GCA_019804575.2 Pseudotulostoma volvatum
TTCCCTACGGCCTCCGAATCAGCTCGAAGATACTTCTTTCATACCTCTGGAAGACTGGAAGCTACTTGAGAACTTCCACCTTGAACACACCGAATGAAATACTGTGAGAGGTGTAAAGAGAAATGGTTTGAAATGAGGCTCAAAGCTCACAAGCCGTGGCCTGTAGCTATATGTTACCGATGTTGGAACAAGGACAGGTGGTGGGGATTTCTTCTTTTCGGCCGCTAATATCATGGATCCGGGTGCAGTTCCACCCACTTTACCCGCTTTAAGCCAAGTGGAGTGTAACAGATGGGCCAGACTGTGTCCGTTATTTCTCTTATTTTCTTTCTTCTGGTTTTTCCCTATGAAAAAAAGAAAATAAGAGAAATAACGGACACAGTCTGGCTCATCTATTACAGGGAGGAGATGGCTATTGCTCGGGCACATGTACAGATGGTCATAAAGTGTGTTCGTGGCCCTCAGTATCATTATTTATTAGCCATTGGGTAATAAAAGCTTTGTGTAAAATAACAGGTTGGTGCCCTAGGCACTAGACTTAGTCAGTTCGTTAGTTAGCTAGAGTTGATCTATCCACCGAAGCTCCGTCTTTTCGGTCTACCTCGATGAGGGTGCGAGTGTGCGCCCATTCGCCTCTGCCTTCCCAACACTGTTTCCTTATGGGGTGGCAGACTTTTGGGACTGTCGATGTCGATCTGTTAGCATCCAGGATTGGGCGGCTCATCTTCTTAGATATTATGATGGTCGATTCGGTCGCCACCCCGTTTTCGATTCTTGGTGTTCAATGTTATGATGGGCTGCGGGAAGGTTGGCCAAATACTTCGTCGATCAGAACTTTGTCTGGCAGTGCTGGACAAGCTCTTAATAGAACGTGATTGGTCCGCCCAAGAGATCTATTACAGCTACCCTTGCAGTCGTCAACTAGGGATGGTGTGGTTGCGGGAATACAACTTTGAGGGGAAATCCACCTGGAAGCTTCAACCGAAAGCTCTCCAGCGGGTTATTAACTATTATCCGAGATACTCGTGGTGGACCGATATTTTCGGATCATTCTAGCTCTTTTCTAGGCCGCCATGTCCCGATATTTGCATCTACACATGCTTTTATGTTGGGAATGGCCCAGTGTTCAAGGTCCCAGTTTCCTGTACGGATTGGGTATGCCAGGGATCAGATTGTTATCAAGCCGCTTAGCAAGAAGAATTTGCGTTGGGGCTTGATTTCATGGGGGGTGAAGAAGTTGTCTCGCCCGCTTTAGAGGCGGTTTGATTACGAGAGGTTTGGTCACGCTATAATTGATCGGATGAGGGGGGCGGGGATCTAGATTCGGCCGCTCGTAGCAAGCAAATGATTGAATTATTTGGCCCGTATGCCCAGACTCTTTCAGGCTTAGCTGATTGAAAAGAACGGCAGAGTTCCATGCTACGCACAGTAGAAGTTGATAGAGTGTATATAGGTACAGCGGTAACAGACGCCTCTCCAGAGGAAGTTGCGTAAGGGCATTTCCTTTACATTAGAAATGGCAGGAGTGACTAATCAAGTGTATATCCGTTTAGAGTACTATGTCAACAAAGAAATCTGAATGATAATTTGATAGGGTATGAACTCCATAGGAATTATGATAGGATAACATAAAAGTTCCGGGGGCAATTCGGATGCATATGTCGGTGTGGTAACTACAGATGTCACGGCACTATTAATCATCAGGAAAGATCTGGACCAACAAGCTTGCGGAAGCCTAGTGGTCGGATGCAGCTGTGGTAGCTGATTCCATACTAATTGGGCAGAAGATCCCAGTTAGTTACGTCCGGTCAACCTACACATATGTCGAGGACGAGGGTCCCTGGCTCGGGCTGTCCTGCAAGCTTAAGCCCAAGGATTTGCGGCAGCTGTCGGATGACGCTGTCAAGCATTCCATTTATTTGATCACGAGATCCTCCTTGATGAGGCTCATGGTTATCGACTTGGTGAGACTGATACCAACTACGAATACAATACTGTAAAGGAAAGAAGGATCATGAGTGTGGGAGGTTATGATCGATAGGGAATACACACTGGAGCGGTGTTTGCCTTTCATTTCTTTTCAATATACGTTCATCTTTAAGTCTTCCCAGACTATCGTTACGTCCATATGCAAAATCAGCACTATTCCTCTAGGGAATAGATGTCATCAGATCGTCTCCATGTTATATATATTATGAGGTCGTTGTCGAGAACAAGTCGGGATGAGTCCAGCAAAAGTGAAATAAACAGAAATTCAAGAGATCCCTTTATATTAAAAGTATCATAGCCTTCTGCAATTCCTCAACGCCCCTGTACCACCTAGCTCTAGGGGTTCCTTCCGAGTTGAAAGTAAGCCAATGACTTGAATGTCCTGCCCGATTCCTGCCCGCAGGAAAGATCGTGAGAAACCGATCTGATTTTGACCACCTTTCCTCATCCGAAAACGCGCCGCTGGATCTAGCCACTATTGCCGGTCGATATGCTTGGTGTCATGCCTTGTTTAGCCTGGACTGCAAGATGCGACCAGCATTGTGATTCGATCGGCTCGTTGAGGAAGACTTGAAGCATCGGTGGATGGGTAGGATGATCGCTAAGGCCAAGGAGCGATTCGATTGATGGTCGCTCAGATGGCCAATAGTCCGGATGATCATGCGTATGATTATGATTATTCTCGTTCTCGTTCTCGTTCTCGTTCTGACTCGTGATCGCCCATGAGCCAATGCCATTTAGGTCTTCCTGAGAATATTCAAGAGGACGAAGCGGATCTGTGGTGCACCTAATTATATATATATACATATATATTAGGACCTGCATGTATATATATATGGCCATAAAGGAATGACAAATGAATATTGTCTCATCTCCGTATGAAAAACATGCCGGTGAACAGAAGCATGACATCATCACCCAAGGCCGGAGGCACTGAGAAGGAAATTGATCCGACTGACAGAGAAAGGATCGGTTGAAGTGGATGGGATACATACTTATGATTGGTATCAGAGCATGTTTCAGCCACCGAAGTGCCAGCATTGTTCATGGTTGAACCCATTTCCGTACTCATCTTGATCCGGGGAGGACGAACGTTGCAGAAAGCTCGTTGGAAGTAGAGGCAGTTGGAAAGGGTTTTTTTGGTTGGATCTCTGGTATAGCTTAGAGAAAGAAGTTGAAGCAGTTAGAGACCCGGCTGCAGGCCGGTTCTTATAGTTTTGATCAACAGCTGCTCTGCCAGAAGAAGATGACCATCTGCCGATCCGTCCCGGTTAGAAATGGGGAAAATAGCAAAGCAAAGCATGCGACAGTCCCTCTTGCGGTGATATAATAGTTTCTGGTGCAAATGACACTATACAATGCAGTAACCAGGAGTTTCGCCGCGCCTGAATCCACAGGGACCGGGGGGAGAATCCTTCGGTGAAGATCCGAGATTCCAATTAGTGGTTTGTCCGCGCACGATGGAGAAGATGAGGCTTGGATGAATGCCCAGTGGCCTTGTGACCAGCCAATGGTGTTCTAAGCATCCATCAACTACCCTGGGGATAAATCTTCCGACCTGAAGGTAGCCCTGGTGGGTGTGAGATCGTCTTGGTGTATGATATATCCAGCGTTCTGGGGTTAAGATACAGATATCAGATATGTATGTCTGTCCCATGAAACTATTTATTAATTTAATTGTGATCCTACTCGAGAAACTAACTAGTGCTCGATGCTCTCATTTCCTGCCGGTGCGACGTCCCATCTGCGGCGTGCGCGATGCATATCCGCCTGATTGGATTTTTAATATATTCTAAGAATATTTATTTATTCAATGTCTCCATGACAGCTCAGCTGCCCCACAACCAAAAGAAAAGGCATAAAATCGATGACGGATTCCATCTCGTAATCCTCGATACTTGACTCGATCATGGTAGAGGGAGACATGAAAGTGAAAAGAAGGGAATATAATTTGATTATCATAGCATTATGTAGAATGGATCTGGAATATATCACCGTAGCGATTTTCCCACCCCACCACTGAAATCCAACACCAACATTATGGAAGGAAAGAAATCGCCTTTCGGAATTGAGACGCTGAAGGCCTGTGCTTTTTTCTCCTCGGATTGGGCAGTAATCGACCCACTGGCACTTTTTCCGAGAAGCACTCGAGTCAACCAATCACCGTAGATTCCTAGGCAATTACTAACGAAGCGAAAGAAATAAATGGTTTGAGACCAAAGCAGGTCCCATGATTAGTGAATTGCATTGACTCGGTCCATCCGATTGCTAGATGCTTTGTTGCTTGTTGTTATATCCCAACGTAGTATAGCTGAAACGCCTAGAATCCCCGCCAATCGTAGGACGGCACAACTCTGATACATTATCAGCTGATCGATACTTGATACATCGATTCCATGTCGAGTTGGATTAACGGGTCTGTCCGTTGGCCCTTCGGGAAACCCGCAGCGGCGGACAAGAAAGACTACTACTATCATTATCGTATATGATAGCCTACTCGATCGAAGGATCGCTCTTCTCGGTGTTCTTCCGTTTGCACACGGATGCAGGGCAGAAAAATCAGCCCAAACCTCATGGATTACCATCATAGGCAAAGGTTGACCTGCAGGCTAGGGTGTCCCCCCATAGTCAGCCAGGTAGGTCAGTGTGTTGTGATCGAATTTGCAGCTGCAGAAGGGTTCAGGCCCCCGGGTCCGGTGGAACTTTCATTCCCCCGTTTGTTGACATGGATCATCCGAATCCCACTAATGGCGCAACTTATTAGACACAGCACATGAGAATGCTATCATCCCAACTGCAAGGTCCCCATTCGATCTCATCGCTTCTGTAAACGCTGTGGAATCATCATCGCCGATATGCACATCTAGACGCCTCCCTCCATGCAGATGATAATAATCAGTAAATATCAAAGTTGAGAATAGTATCGGTCGTCCTAGCGTGCTCCCAACCGGAACTAGTCGGTTCGCGCACTCTCTGCTAGTTCCTAATTGCGATCGATGAAAGAGAGGCGAATTATCATCATTCTATCTAGCAATCTCACTAATTTATTTAGTACCCAATAACAGTATCATCATTGCATGACTAGTTCAGCAGGTTCTAACTGTATAGCGGTAGTACGGTACATATGAGTGGTGGTTCGTGCACCGAGTTGTGTCAATGTAATGCTCTTGTACAATCAAGAACTGGACATAATGTCGGATACTAGTTCGGATTACTAAACGCGCTCATGACTAGCTTGGCTATAGTTTCATTTTTCTCCAGCAGAATTGATGGTGTGCGAGCTACTCGGAGGTTTGCGAACATCATGCATTTATTAATAAGAATCGTATCTTCAAACCGAAGGAAGGACCATTACGCAACGCATGCGTCCTCCACTCTTTGAAGATATAATGGTTGATTTTTGGAATCCGTCTACGACATCATGATCGAAAAGCTTAGGGAAATGCAGATTAAGTTAGTGAATAAACCCCAAGGCCCAAGCTCAGATCCACCTGTTGGATGCCTCCCGCGGCGGGGAGGATCCAGTATACCGGGGATGCACGAAGTGATTGAGTTGCCGAAATCACGCCTCGCGAATAGGGTGACGACCCGCAGCCGATCGACAGCAAACGAGTCGCACCCCGCCAATCGACGTGGGTTCCAAATCGAAGAGGCAGATGCGTGCAGGCAGCAGCAGCAATTAGATAGGCAGGCACTACCAGATGCGGAAGCAAGTCCGCGGTGCATCCCGTTGGTCAGCAATCTAATAGCACCATGTTTATTATATATCGGGGAGATCGTTGGTTGCTGTCTGGACGGTTGGCAAGCGGCCATGCGGACAAGACCCTCGCTAGTCCAGACTAGGTAGCACCTCGCCGAGCGAGACACTCACTACCGATAGAAAACTCGAAACAGCTTCACCACCGGACATCAGATTCTCGTGGAAGAGGGCTCAAATCGTTCAGAAGAACCGTCTCTAAAACTCATGGAATATAATATAGCATGGCTAAGAGATGGCCGCTCAAGAAGCATGTTAAATCCTAAAGTTCCGTAGTTCCCGGGGGCCGGTAACTCCTAACATTCATAGCTAGCCTTCCAGAGGAGATCAGTGCATTTACCCTGAATCGAATGAGCTGAGAAAGGATTGATAAGGCTGGGAAAACGCACTAGCACAAATCCCGAAACAACTTCAGAACGCGGGCTCAGATTGAAATATTAACATCACCAAGAGATCCGGCGAAGGCGACTCTACAATTGCATGCAAGATCTTGGAGACGCTGATTGGATACGAATTTAAATATGAAGCGGAAACTAGCTGCGACGGTCCAAACTGCGCTAACAAATTCTGGAAATTAGATCCGGGGAAGTAACCGAGCAAAACGACTCGCAACGTTTGTTAGTGGCACTAATCATGACGGGTTTGGTTTTCCATCGCAAGAACCAGTTCCCCAACCTCGCCACATGGAGGCACGGATCTGATAAGATTGAGTTAAAGAGCTCATGTTATGAAATATCTGAGTGAAGAAGCCTGGCAAGGAAAGGGAAAGGAAGTTTTGGGCAAAGGAGACTCCATGCGCTTTCCCTAGATAGGAATGGTCCCACCGGATCGGTAGACTTGAATTATATCCCAATTAGGCCTGGAATATGATTACCAAGCGAACCCCTCAGTTGGTGTTTGGATACAATAATATATACATATATCGCAGCCGCAGCATTGGTGTGGTGGCCTAAACAAAGCCTGACCACAGCTGTCCAGGCCTCCTGACGTGAACGTACCCTTCAAAGATACAAAGGGCTTGGGATTCGCCAAGCCATTCGAGCTCGGGTTCGGGCGCTTCAATCGATCGTTTTAGGGAAACGGCATGTCTCTCGCTCGGGGCCCGGTGACTTGGCAGCGTGCCACAGGCGGTTTATGTGGAGATTCGCTGCCAGCGCGGCAGGGAAAAGACGCCCGAGCACGGTTTCTACAGCCACTTGCGTAGGAAGACCGCAAGGGGCCTCTATGTAGGTTGGCACGAGGTGCTGACTAACACGAAATGGGGCCTAGAAATTGGAGGCCCCGGTGTAGCTTGGTGGTGGGAACATGCCCCTCGGGTGCTGTTAACGCCTGTTCCTTCTTGTACTCGTCATTTTCTCATTTTCTTTTTATTTTTCTCGTTCTGTTCCTTTGCTACGCTAGTGCCACTTGGAGAAGTTATTCCGGTGCAGACAGCGCCGGTAGGGGTATACGGCGGCGCCACAGAAACCGTGCACATAGTGCCCAGAAAGATAGTTTTCTTGAATCGGATCGAAGGGCGAAGTCTTCAGTGATGTCCAAATGAATGCTCCTATTGGACTTGCTGGAGTTTCCCATATCGCTATCGACTGCATTTTCGTAAGGGCTCGGAGACACCAATCGCCCTGCCCACGATCATTAGTTATACGATCTCGATGACCAAAAGCTAGCAAGAAGCAACAAGAAGCAGCAAGAAGTATCCCTCGAGAACCACGGGTCCGACCACAACGGAGAAATAGAAAGGGAGTCATGCGTCAAAGGGCCAAGGCAAGTAGTCAAAGCGACAGGATTCACCAAACGGGTTGAGCAAAGTCGGCGGATTTTAGGCGTTGCAACTTCGCTGCGATCAACATACTGTCTATATGGCAGTGGCAGCGCCGCTCCACAGTTGGATTCAAAACGACGGCCAATCAGGTCTCCGGATTGTAACTCGTAACTTTGTATGCAAGCCTAGTATGTTTTGTGTTTTCTGTAAGCAGTTAAATTGTGGTATCCCTATCCATTCCTGATACATGACAATGTGACTGCCAATCCAATATTGGTTCTATGGCTAATAAGCCCTCTCTGATTTCTGTCTTTCACCCTAAATCAGGGGCCGTTCCACTCGTTAGTATCAGGATCAGCTGGGTTTTGTGTCGGCCGCGCTTATTTTGGGTACGGATCCCTATGATACTGACGGTAGAAGGCCAGTTGTCAAACCCCATGATGAGAGTATTGGCGAGTTGTACAGTACCTATATGTATCTTCAAAGTGGGCCGGGGCCACCGCTACGCCAAAAAGAGACAACAACAATGTAACTATAGATCTGATCCCTGGGCCTAACTCCGCCTAATAGATAGCTATAGCATACGCGTCCTAACAGTACTTGTCGATGTCGTATGTACTATACATATAGTATCGATTGGTGGCCAAGAGGCCGATCGGAGTAGCAATTTATTATTATTATTATAGTATCGATTCAGTGTTATATAGGTACCAATAACAGAAATCCTGAGACCAGGGTAGTTCCACTCGGACTAGTCTCGCCCAGGACTAGCAAGTCTGTTCAGCCAGCTAATTATGATCGAGTTGTGTTTTTGCCGTGCTCTACCGCTACGCTACACTACGCAAGCTGACACTGGTATGGTCTCCTAAACCTGAATAGGCAGGTACGGGTCCCAAGCGCGGGATCCGCGCCTTGGGTGCCAAGACTTCGGGTGACAACTCTGGGTTGATGACAAATCAACCGGACTCTTTTTGAAGCCAGCAAGTCGAAATTGAACTTACTCTGCAATATGGATTCTAATCTTCCGCAGCACGCCTGCAGCAACGACAGAGAGATCAAGAACCTTGATGCTAGGGCAGCTGAGACACAAAGAATACTTCAACGCTAATTCATTCATTTATTTATATTTATTCAGAAGATGATCAAGGAAGCGATAGAAACTGTATATCCCGGGAACAGGACTAGCCTATTGCGTGCTAGGGGTCGTAAACCTATCCCGTATAGGACATAGGAAGTGACAGCTACATATCACTGCTGGGGTCAATTCAGGCACAAGATAAGGAACTAGATAGTCAACGCCCTGCTGTCGGATAGCAGCATTGCGGTAAACTATTCAGATTCCTGTGCTGATTCCCTATCTGCTTAGCCCCAAAACCAAGTCAAAGCAGACGATGTGTAATCCTGCAGATCCTGCATTGGGAAGTCCGGCGCGGCGCCACGAAAACCACGATTACCGCGTGAAGCGGCCCGGATTTTCATTCCCCGAAACCCTTTTGGTGGGTTTTATGAATGCCAAACCGAAGCTGAATACTACTACCGCACAAGGGCACTAAAACCACTAGAATACTCAAGGCATAAGAAAGGGAGACAAGAAAGAGAGAAGGAAAGTCCGCCGCTGCGGATGCAGATCGTAGTTCTGTAGACTAATCTAGTAAGGTAAGTGGTCTATGACAGCAAACGTGGTCATAACTTGGTCTTCATCAGGTGGCAGCCGAGAGCACATAGCGTCTACAGGAAGCTGGCTTACAAATCGATGTGGACAAGTGTGAATTCGAGGTTAAGACGACTAAATACCTCGGATCTATTATTGAAGCTGGAAAGGGAATCCGCATGGACCCCGAGAAAGTGAAAGCAATCATGAGTTGGGGGGCGCCTGCTACTATTAAAGAAGTTTGCGGATTCCTAGGGTTCGCTAACTATCGACGATTCATCAAAGGCTTTTCAAAAATAGTGACGGCATTAACATACAGGACAAAGAAGGCTTCAGGCCCTTTTCGCTGGACAGAGGGCGCTTTCGAGGAAGCTAAAGGAGGTTTTCACTACTGCTCCTACCTTGGCTATCTTTAAACCCGAATGTAAGACGATAGTAGAGGCTGACTCCTCAGGGTGGGCGATTGGGGGCGGTCTTTCTCGGTATGACGACAATGGCTTGCTACGCCCCTGCGCTTATTGTTCGAAGAAAAATACACCAGCTGAGTGTAATTACCAAATCTTCGACAAGGAGCTCCTAGCGATAATTCGATGCCTGCAGGAATGGGAGTCAGAATTACAAGGTGTGAGAAGAATTCAAGATCTACCGACTATAAGGATCTCCAATACTTTACCTCTCTGTGTCCCTAACCGAAAGGCAGATGCGATGGGCTGACATCTTGAGCAAGTTCAATCTCTCGATTAGCTATTGGCCTGGAAGTTAAGCATCTAGACCAGATGCGCTATCTCGCCGGGAACAAGACATGCCAAAAGATGCAGATGACTCTTAGCTCCGTTGTCGAGAGTTTCATCTATTCAAATCGGCAGGGAGCTAGGGCAAGGAAGAATATAGGGGAACCATCCGAGCCACGGCAATAACCATCGCCGCTACACCCGTTGAGATTGAGCCTGCACCAGGCTCACCCTAAGAGCTTAGAAGAGCTGATGCCAGAGGCCCACGATGCTGATGAATACCTTGCTGGGTTGAAGGAGGCCGTTGTGAGCCAGAGGCCCAAGTTTCCTGAAGAACTAGATGTAAAGGGTCTATCTCTGAGTGTAAAATAGACGAAGATAGCAACCTATCATTCGGGGGTAGGAGATGGGCGGCTACCTCGAAACCCCCCTTGCGCACCCGAATGGTGTAAGGAACCCATAATTCGGCCTTAACCGGCTACTTTGGTAGGGGGTTGACTTATGCCACAATAGCGAGGAAATAGTTTTGGCCGGGGATGTTTTTGCAGAAACCGTGACCAATGTAACGCCCTCTGGAGAGATCGTAGGCAAGACCTTTTAAAACCGCTTCCTATACTAGATCGGAAGCGGTCACCAAATCAAAGAATACTACCATAACGCTGTCACCATGCCTCGTTTAAGCAAGCAATATAAGTTCCCAATCCTATCATCGAAACCAGACTCTGAGACTGAAACGAAAAGAATTCGGAGGCTGAGTGATAACGCGGCACCAGCAGTTGCAACTACAGGAACCCTGCCTATAGTAGCTCACATCGGTAACGGGACCATCTCTGCATGGTTTAATAGCTGTATGAGAAAAATGGATCTATATCGGTAAGGACTTGCATATGAGTCTAGAGAATGGAAGAATCTCATATCGCACCAGAAGGTATATATCTCCCTAGTGATGATTGATGAGCATAGAAGTAATGAGGTAGAGAAATCACGTGTAAAGATTTGACTAGTTCTAAATAGGAATAATGTATGCCTAAACTGGTATGGTCTATAAAGTGGAGCACTGTAGGGTCAACAAATTTTCCCTCACCAATATCAGGTGATCTTTAACTCGATTCAATCCTGCCTTGCCGGCCTCCTATAATAGAATTCAAATCATAACTTTACCTATTGGCATATGCCCTCTAATTTTACGATTTCTCCGATGCGATTTAGCCATGTTATGGTTGTGGTGATTCAACTTTTGCGAGTCGACTTCGGTGGTCTGCTTTTAAATGTCCGTCACCATACGTCTATAAGTTTGATAAGCATGGAGATTGCAAAAATGCAAGGCACGCTTAGTCGTTCGAGATGATCAGCAGAATGCTTGCGACTAATGATACTTACGCCGCAACTCTTGCAGCCTGCTTATTCCGTGTGCTGATGGCAATTGCCACCCGATTCGATTTAGAATTAATCCAGTTTGATGCTGTAAATGCATTTGTCAATGCGAGACTCGATGAGGAGGTCTTC
>JAHQZX020000465.1:0-11382 GCA_019804575.2 Pseudotulostoma volvatum
ACACCATGGATTGGAAACCTGCTGCCAACGGGAGTGGACGTCGAGCGAAGTGGGTTTCTAATGAGGGAATTGGACGATGGAGAAGGGGGGGCCTGTGTATATGATGTGGTGCCTCAGACCACAAGATTTCAAACTGCCCTCATGAACCTGCACGTCGTTCAATACCACAACCGCGTGTAAATAAGGTGGTAGAAGCTGGTTAGAGGAAGTAAATACGAAGGAGCAAAAGAGAAGAGTAGCTCCTGTCAAAGATCGCCAGCAGGAGCCTACTAAAGACTTGTTATTAAAGGAGTGGGGAGAGTTCAAGAAAGGTGAAAAAGATAACTTGTCCTCCATTTATTGTGCCGGCTCGGATAGATAAAATTGCTAGTGCTAACGCTATGCCTGATACTGGTTGTAATACATATAGCCTTATTGATTCTCGTTTTGCCCGAAGACACAAGCTTCAGCGTGCTCCTATCCGTCCACAGCAAATTCACGCCTATGATGACCACTCAGAGGCTGTGGAGGCTGTTGTGAAATTCGACATTGATATTGGTGGAGCTGTACAAACCGGTTGGGCCTATGGTGGCGGACATCCGAAATCAACCCAAGGGGTCATCTCGGCCCATTATTAATCCGTATTATAATATATGTAATACGTGTATCAAGGTGATAATACGAAGGTTACGCGTGTTGCGGTGTTTCAGGGGCTGATAGGCTTGCCCCCAATGAAGAGGTTCCAGAAGCTAGAAAACAAAGAAAATTCTTTCTCCAAAATTCCCTCTCTATCCTCTGCCAGTATCATATCTCGAGTTTTTGGTTTTGTATCACCAAATAATCTTGAATTATGGCTCGCTACAGCAAACAACAACGACACCTTACACATGGAAATCTCAGTGTATTGGTTTTGTTAATGTAAATTACGATACAAATGGTGGCGTGTGGGTCTGTATTTTCACTTAACCTGATTTGGTTCAGCCACACCACTGTTATGGTCTAGTCCCATCCTAGATAGGGAAGACGCCCCCGCAGGTGGGCCCAGGTCAAGACCGAGAATGTGCCCCTAGTTGTGGGCCCAATTTCTTATGCCCGGAATTTGCAAATGTCGTTTCATTTTATTGTTTGCCTAGCATTTATCTATAAAAAAAATGATGCCTGATTCTAATTTTCTTGTGGTGTGTTGTTGCGAATTATGGCTTGGAGTGGTTGAGTTTTTCGGGGGTCGTGGGTTGATTTTGGATGTCCGCCACCATATAAGGTTCGGCGGATCAGGAGGTCTACCGTGGAATGGAATACTAGCGCCAAAATTGACCTGTCCGACCCTTCAGATCCAGGCCTCGGAAGACATTAACTGAATACCTTGATAGAGGGTTTATTCGTGTCAGTAATTCTCCTGCGGCATCCCCAGTTTTATTCGCGAAGAAACCTGGTGGCGGTCTACGATTTTGAGTGGATTACCGCGCATTAAATGCCCTAACAAAAAAGGATCGCTACCCGCTTTCTTTGATTAACGAGACTTTAGAACGGATTGGTCATGCTACCGTTCACAAGCTTGATGTTATCCAAGCTTTCCATAAAATTGGAGTTGCTAAAGGATATGAATGGATGTCAGCCTTTCGTACGCGTTATGGGCTTTTTTGAGTGGCTGGTTACCCCATTTGGGCTGGCGAATGCACCTAGTATGTTTCAGAAGTTCATCAACTGGGTACTGCGGGAGTATTTGGATGAATTTATGTCAGCCTACCTTGATGATATCTTGATCTTCACAACTGGATCCCTTCAAAAGCGCCGCGGGCATGTAACTAAAGTCCTTAAGCGACTGCGCCAAGCTGGCTTGCAGATTGATATCGATAAGTGCAAATTTGAGGCTCACTCTACAAAGTATCTCGGATTTATTATTGAAGCAGGCAAAGGAACACGCACGGATCCCGGGAGCCATATTGGAATGGGCAGCCTCGAAAAGTGTTAAGGGTATTCGAGCGTTCTTAGGATTCGCAAAGTTCTACCGCCGTTTTATACGAGATTTCATCCAAATAGCACTGCCGCTTACCTGTTTGACCAAAAAGGACCATATTTTCCAATGGGGGAAGGAGGAAAATGACGCATTCGAAAAGCTCAAACAAATGTTTATAAAGACTCCAGTTCTCATGCCATTCGACCCGGACCGTGAAACTATAGTAGAGGCCGATTCGTCTGGTTACGTAGTGGGTAGGGTCCTCTCTCAGTATGACGATGAGGGCGTTCTCCGTCCTTGTGCCTTCTTCTCGCAAAGAAACTCCCCGGCCGAATGCAACTACGAAATCTATGACAAAGAACTGTTAGCAATTGTTAAATGCCTTTGTCAATGGAGATCAGAGCTCTGCGGTGTAGAAAAGTTCAGGGTCATCACAAAAACCTCACATACTTTACTACGACCCGTTGGCTAAAGGAACGCTAAATGCGCTGGGAGTCGAGCCAATACAACATGTCACAGGCTACTCCGCTGTTGTGTGTTCGGCTTGCCATCACGCTAAACCTTTTTCAGAAGGGTCCGTGCACAACGCACAACTAACTCTATCTCAAAGCACCATTCTAATTCCTTTTCTTTCTTTCTTTCGCTCTTCAACAGTTCCTTTGGTTTAGCTTGCCCCTAGTTAGTTAGGAATAAAAGCTGGCTTTGGCCCGTTACACAACTTCTCTATTGCATATCGACCGGGAAAAGAGGGAACTCTACCACATGTGCTTTCACGACGTGAGCAAGATATGCCTGTGGAAGCAGATGATCGCTATACTCACCGCGAAGCCTGCCTGCTGCTACCTAAAAAGTTTGAGAGTTGGGAAAACATCAAGACCATCCCAGGAAGGTGAAGCATGCTCAGGAATGAGGATTCCCTGGTCACAAAGTAATCAAGAAGGAGCTGTCTAAATTAAGGAAGTGTAATGCACGAAGCTATATAATGGACTATGCCGCAATGTTGAGTATACATCCAACATTTCTATGACCTTTTGGTCGAGTGGTGTAGCCCGTATTAAGGCCTAGTAGTGGCGGGTGCGCATTTCAAGAAGGCCCTACAAAATGACACCAAAGAGTCAGCCAGAGAAGAATATTTTCATATTGCACCTGTGCTTAAAGTCGACAGACAGATCAAGCAACTTCTGGGCCAATCCGGTGTTTAAAGCAAACATAGGCTTTCCATAATGGAAATTTGCAGTATTCAGGGTGTGAATTTGCCGAAAAAAGAACTGTGGGATAGGATAGCCACTCCTTCTAGTTTTTAGGTTGATTAATGGCCTCGGTCGATCCGACAATAATATTTTGAAGAAGCTCGACTATTATCCCGAGATAGGTTAAGTTATCGAAGTAGGGAATGTGGGCAATTTTCGCTTGCACCACTCGACACAACTTGAACTTTGCAATAGTAATTTAAAAGGTATAGCGATTGCAATAGACCTATCCGAGTCGGGCTTGATCCGGTTCCTGTCACCGATAATGAAGGTGCTATCGGTCTACTCCAGGCTGCAGGGATTTAACAAAGTCGTTGATTCAACGTAGTATGAATCCTCTTCACATAGCCTTAAACTCGTCTGTGTGACGTCCGGGTGGCTTAGTGCGAGAAGTCTTGCAACGTGCTAGTTCACTATGATAGTATTATGGAATAAGGGGCATTGGTATCATCCTGGCTAACAGCCTTGAGAAGAGACATTTGCACAAAGCTTTCCTTGCATAACTGTAAGCTGTGGTTGAGACTAATACATTTTGTGGAGGTTTCAATATTCTGAGGCTGGCCAATGTGCGTCTGGAGGCTAGAGCTCGGTTCGATGGGGAAGTTAGCCATGACTTAAATCGCCGGATGTTAAGACTGTTGCAAATCCATCACTCAGAGGTCGGCCTGTGTTTCAAAGGGGTGGTCCGAGACTCTGAGTTTATGGGCAATCTGCTCTTGGGCTTAGGGGTTGATCAAATGGCTCAAGTCAAACTCCTGCCATTATGACGGGCTCAATTTTACCGTACAGAGCGGAGGTTGAAGAATTGTAATGGTATATATCAGCAGTATAGGTATACTAAATCCAAGGTGGCTATATTCATAATGGAAGAGCAATGTGAAAATGTAGTTACTATGAAAGGAAGATATACACAACTTAACACGATGGTAGTATTTCCTATTCTAACTTTCTAAGTTGCTTATTTAACAACACGTCGGCTGTGAGCGGGAGGTCGCCACGCTTTACAAGCATGTAAAAACTACTCGAGGAAGTTGTGATGAGTGCGAATCATATGTAGTGCTCATCTATCCCAGACTATTTTGTAAAAGTAGAGATTAAAAGATAATATAAAATAGATTTAATAAAGAGTTAATCTGGAGGGGGATGGAATCCTATAATAAAGACCTGCCCGTCGGAATAGCCGAGAGCAAGGTTGCCGTCTTTTGTAGCTAAGCAAGAATATTCACGATAGTTGAAAGGGAGCCACAGGACTTTTTCATCTCCAAACATCACCCATCCATTTATTATGGATACTTGAGGATTAAGATTATCTGTAGTTTGGTGACAGTTAGAGGCCACCACTGCCGCCTGAACCGAACTAGGATGGCCTGTGAGGGTCTGTAGTTCGACACCGGTCTTAGCATTCCAGAGCTTGATAGTGTAATCTCTGGAACCCGAGGCCACCACTTCCCCGTCTGGAGAAAAGGCCACCGACAGAACCCAATCAGAATGGCCTGTGAGGGTCTGCAGTTTGATAGCGGTCTTGGCATTCCAGAGCTTGATAGTGCGATCGCCAGAGCCTGAGGCCACCACTTCCCCGTCTGGAGAAAAGGCCACTGACTGAACCCAATCAGAATGGCCTGTGAGGGTCTGCAGTTCGACACCGGTCTTGGCATTCCAGAGCTTGATAGTGCAATCGCCAGAGCCTGAGGCCACCATCTCCCCGTCTGGAGAGAAGGCCACCGACTGAACCCAACTAGAATGGCCTGTGAGGGTCTGGAGTTCGATACCGGTCTTGGCATTCCAGAGCTTGATGGTGTGATCTCTAGCGCCTGAGGCCACTACTTCCCCGTCTGGAGAAAAGGCCACCGACTGAACCCGAAGAGAATGGCCTGCGGGGGTCTGCAGTTCGACACGGGGCTTGACATTCCAGAGCTTGATAGTGTGATCCCAAGAGCCTGAGGCTACCATATCCTCGTCTGGAGAGAAGGCTACCGACTGAACCGAACTAGAATGACCTCTGAGGGTCTGCAGTTCGATACCGGTCTTGGCATTCCAGAGCTTGATAGTGCGATCGTCAGAGCCTGAGGCCACCACTTCCCCGTCTGGAGAGAAGGCCACCGACTGAACCCAAAGAGAATGGCCTATGAGGGTCTGCAGTTTGACACCGGACTTGGCATTCCAGAGCTTGATAGTGCGATCGTGAGAGCCTGAGGCTACCACTTCCCCGTCTGGAGAAAAGGCCACCGACTGAACCCGATCAGAATGGCCTGTGAGGGTCTGCAGTTCGATGCCTGTCTTGGCATTCCAGAGCTTGATAGTGTGATCGCCAGAGCCTGAGGCCACCACTTCCCCGTCTGGAGAAAAGGCCACCGACCGAACTCGATCAGAATGGCCTGTGAGGGTCCGTAGTTCGACACCGGACTTGACATTCCAGAGCTTGATAGTGTGATCCCAAGAGCCTGAGGCCACAATACCCCCATCTGGAGAGAAGGCCACCGACTGAACCCAATTAGAATGGGCTGTGAGGGTCTGCAGTTCGACACCGGTCTTGGTATTCCAGAGCTTGATAGTGCGATCGGCAGAGCCTGAGGCCACCACTTCCCCGTCTGGAGAGAAGGCCACCGACTGAACCCAACCAGAATGGCCTGTGAGGGTCTGGAGTTCGATACCGGTCTTGGCATTCCAGAGCTTCATAGTGTGATCATCAGAGCCTGAGGCCACCACATCCCCTTCTGGAGAGAAGGCTACCGACTGAACCCAACCAGAATGGCCCATAAAAGTCCGCAGCTCAGGACTCCATGATCCTTTTACTTGTAGTGGTACGTGAATCCATCTCGGTTGATCTTCCTCAAATGTCTTTCTGACAACGCTGTCCATAGGCGAAAATATCAGCCCAGTATAATAAATCTGTAATGGAACAAGGTTGAGCATCTGAATATGCCTGTCAATAAACTGTCCAGCATCATATAAAAACTCTGCAAACTCGGAATTAATATTTGTCTGAATAATTATTGTTAGTAATCAATTAATTGGAAATTGTCTCCCAGACTTACCTTTATGCCCACTTGTAGTATACCTATCATTGCCACAGCCTCCGATATAGTCCCAATTAGACTCATTGCCTCCAACCAATAAAGGAAATATTTCTTCAAAAATGACAAAATCTCGGTTTCAGCGACATGTGCTCTACCTTGCTGCATATGATGCACCCAGTAACGGCAGGAGTATTGTAGATCTAATGAGAGGCGTTGGTTGATGACTTGGGCATTTACATCCATGCGCTCTATTCTATAGCTTGATAGATGGCAGATATTTCGTTTAAGGTTGGTTTTCATAACGCGAAGGCAATACAAGGCTATATTCCCATGCGTCCTTTCCTCATCCACATGGAAATCACATTTTGTGTGAAGAAGGTAATCTCGAAATGACAAGTGTAAAATGCGGACTGGAGAATCTGTATCATCTGGGATACTAAGAACTGAGTGTAGTGCGGCCAATAGCTCATTGATATCTTGTATTGGCCTATCAAGAAGTCGTGCAAGAGAACTAACCGAGAGCGGATGTGAAAGAAGAATGATGACCCCAACAACGTCCTGGAACTCTTTTAGAAGCTCCTTTGATTCATCCTCACCATCGCAATCCAGAAGTTGATTCAAGACTGGGAGATACATCTTGTCCATCTGGGATGCGGATGTAACTGCATAAGAGTCAAGGAATCTTTTAAGGCGCTTTTCTGGATGCTTTCCTTCTTCGACAAAGCGGCATATGGTGGCTGCGAAAATAAAGAGTGGAACAGCCATCTTAACTAAGGTGTCTATAGTCTCGGTTCCAGGCCAGTCCTGGGAAAATTCCCAGTTCTTTTGGATTGTAGAAAATCGGTCATTTAGGAAGAGACGTATATCATGCTCTATCACTGGATTGGGAAGCTGGTGGAGGACCAGGTCTTGATGGTTATCATTTCGCTTGAAGCCATGACGGACTAGTAGTTCAGGCCTGCTTGTCAAAAAGACTTTTATAAGGATAGAGGTGGACTTTTGGAACTGTGGCAAAAGTTGAAGTATATCATTTATATTGTTGTTCTCTCCGCACTCATCTAACGCATCAATCACAATCACCATTGTTGCAGTCTGCTTCAGTTCTAGATTCAGCAGTGGCTGGAGAAGGAGTTTATCAAATTGCACTTGAAGAGATTTCTCGGAAATATCCGGGTCTTTCTCAATCGCTTTTGATACACCAGGTGCTAGCTGTGGGTTACTGGTAATTAATTGCCGTGCGATAGTTGATACAAGCCTTTTTGCATTACCACGGTCGGCTTCACCCTTCTTAAAGAAGAAACTGGCCCCTAGTTGCCCCTTCTCCTCGAAAGATTGTGCAACCGTTCGGGCGATAGAAGACTTTCCGGTTCCCGCCATGCCGTTTAACCAAAACATGCATTTGCTATTTGGCGATTCAGCCCACTTTGAAACTTGGTAGCGGAGCTCAGTTCTGGTCCCGGAAAGACATACATCTTCCGGCCGGTTCGAGAATGAGTTGTAAAATGCTCCTTCTGCAATAGGTAAATTGAACTTTTGAATAAAAGTTTGAAGAGACGCTGATATTTCATCTACTCGAGCTAGGAGGCGGTCGGCTTGTTCTTGGTGATGTAAATGTCCATCTAACTGGACCCATTGGTGCAAATACTGCTCCTCTTCCTTGATAGAGGATTGCAGCTCCGTGAGCCGTTTTTCGGTAATTGCCGTAACACTGTCCAGTATCCACCTTCCTATGCTAGGGTCTTGACCAGTCAACACCTCTGCTGCATATTGAAGAACTGTTTTATAGACACGGATAATTGCATATCCTATCTCGGCTTTTCTCGCGGAATCGTTGCGGTAAAAGTTATTTTCGACATAGGCACATCGAGCAAGGACATCCACTAGGTATTCTGAAGAATCAAACAAGGCATCGCGCAAGTCAAAGCGGTTTTTGGTCATCTACATTGAAAATTACCCGTTAGTTTCATTCTCTTATAGATCATGTTTGGGATAACTTACAGTCAATCCAAGCGAGACAGCGGCCCAAGCACTTGCGGCATGCTGGGTTGGGTCAAAGGCAACCGCTGTGCTAATGATATCCTTGAAGGACAGTGCGGCATTGATTATTTTATGTGAAAGTTTCCGTAGGTCAATATCTTCACCCGTTGACCTCCGAATTTTTAATCCTCCATGTTGATATTTCTCATGCTGCTCTTTTGTTATCTTGATTACCTCACTTATGATACGTTTTGTTTGTGAGAGGTTCTCATCGCCATCATTGGTCGGAGCAGGAACGTATACTTTCGACAGGATACCCTGCTCTTTTTGATCTAGCTGCTCATAGGCAGATTGCCACAAATCTCTAGGGAGAGAAGAGTTGTTCAACGAGGCTTCAGTCGCACTGGGCTCGTTGGCTTGTGGCACTGAAGCAGTAGACGCGTGGTCAGCTCGAGTCTCAGCCTCATTAGGCTGGTGTTCAGCACGCCGAGGCTGGTTAGGCCTATGAAAGAAGCGGTTTTTCAACGCTTTCACACACTTGCACATTCTGAAGATATTTCACGGTAAATGATCTGTAAATATTTACCCAAAAATGTCTTGCGGATACAAGTTCCAGGGCAAATCATAAGAAGTTTGTCGTCTTTCTGTGATGTGTTGGCATGGGGATCTGATCACTAGCGATTAGCTAGTTGCAGCTAACCAAATCACCTTTAAAAGCTCGTAATTATGTATTTTATGCGGACCCTTCGGTGACCACGGTAGGAAGCGCAAGGGACGCGAGAAGTGGCTTATGAATTGGCGGGACAACTCTCACCTGAACGATGCAGGGACCTATGTGATGGCAGTCCCAAGGCTGACATTGTCAGCCTTGGCGTAGATGTCAGCAGCATTAATTCAGGGTGAGGCGCTGTCGCTCCCATTGAAGGGGCTCTATCTAATGTCACCTCTATATCCAGGAGAAAAAAAAAAAAGGGAACGCCCAAAAATTCAAACACGGCCGCAGTAAATCAAAAGCATAAGTGCCCCAATGAGGGGCTCCGCCTGGACTACATGTGTAGAGAAGCGGGCAGTAAATGAAGCACAAATATCCCAATGAGGGGCTCCATCCGCACCATACGCTAAATTGTACAGTTAGGCGGGCAGTAAACAAAAGCACAATGTCCCAATGAAAAGCTCCACCAGGCCCTACACATGCGTATATAGGGAGGTGGGCAGTAGAGCAGAGTAAGATGGTTTTGGAATTCCCAAGGATGGGCTCTACCTGGCCCTGTACGTCCGTGTAGAGGGAGGGTATGGATGAGGTGTGAGCAGGTATGCCTATAGTTACCAGTAGCATATAGCGGAAGGAAATGTCAGAAGGTAAGGTGCTAAGGATCGGACTAATAGCCTCCCATATAATCCAATGTTTGGCCTTGTTTGTGACGTGATAATCAGGCAATTCAAAATCCTTTTCTTTTATCATTGGAAGTGCCATGCCAACAGATATGTACCAATATCCACACTGAGTGGTTTTATGTATTTTACATAGCTAATTTGCGTTTTTTTTTTTCAAAATCAAGGTGGGTCCTATTATAGCACGGCCGTAGTATTCTGAAATGGCACCAGAATTGGCCAAATCGAGCGTATTTTGGTGGAATTACAGTCTCTTCTATGCGACTGTGTCGGGGGTGCTGACTCGGTTAAAGCATATAGAATACATGAATCATTCTCAGGCAGAAAGGCCCTATTGACCATGAAACTCTGATGAGAAAAGATTAGAATTCGATCTTGTGATTCTACGTCAAATACAGGCCGTTGGCAAACCACCCTTCGGTATCACTTTACTTATCCTCTGTATTTTCATTGTGTACTGTGACCCCAATAAGACTTCGAAGGCACGAGAAAAGTTCCGGAAGTTTTATCTCAAGGCCGGTGACAGATTCCACGAATTCTTATCCGAATTTCACAGACTAGCAGCAGAAGCAGAGGTGCCCGAGGACGATTGGGTCGAAGAGCTGTACAGACGGTTGACGACGGACCTTCAGAAAGCGGTAGTTATGGAGGTGGATGAAACCAAGCAGTTCAGGCAGTTCTCTGAGAGGCGGCAAGCAGATTGGAGATTATGGAACAGCGGGGAAATAGGAACAAGCTTTTCACCGCCAGAACAACCGGCAATAGAGTCACAACGCCGGTAGGCTCCCCCATTGTTAGACCATTCGCCTCTAGAGGCTCTTCGCCAGCCTTCAAGACCGAAGGCCAAATCTTCAATTTGGACCAAAATACTGTCGAGCGATACAAGATGTTTTCAATGTGGAAAGAATAGACATTTAGCAAGGGACTGTCCTAAGGGAGGAGTCCCAGTCCGGACGATGGAAAAAAGGAAAATGCCAATCGAAAGAAATATTGCATCCGTTACAAAGTATACTACCGATGGTAGCGCGCAAATGCGACTCAATGGCGCCTGGCTGAAGACCCATTCGTATCTGCAACACGGTTTCTTCAGCAAAGCAGCCATCAATACACCATATACCAGTCAGGGAATGTGCAATCCCTAGCCTTCTTTGCCCGTGAACCCATAGATATTCTCGCTAGTTTAACTACAGAGCTAGCTATGGATGCAACCTTCGGCACGAACAATGCTGGGATGGACCTGTTTGCTGTCTTAGACAGACCCCTCCCTCCTTCATAAACAAATCGGACTCGCCGTCATCTGCGGTTAGCGAGTTGTTAGAGAGTCGAAGACAGGAAACACTCCAGGACCTGTGATTTAGCCGTATCACAGCAGAGTGTGTTGGGCAGAAGTCGTTGCCAAACCCGACTGACGGCTGATGATGCAGTTTCAAGCACCCGATATTAACTCCGACCACGACTATCCCGTTGATTCCATGGAAGTCCCTCAGGCTGTGACCATGCAGCAAGCCATGGCGGAGATAGCCCGCCTACAAGCAATGGTACAAGGGCAGCAAGGTTTAGGCAACCCGACAACCAAGCGACCCCGTCCCATCCTCCCCGACCCTGAGCCCTATACCGGGCAAGACCATAACCTGTACCCGCAGTTTGAAAGGAAACTGCGAGCGAAACTCCGCGTGGACAGGGAAGCTCTTGGAGGGGTGTATGAACGCTTATGGTATGCCTTTGGCCGACTAAAAGATAAGGCAGCACAACGCCTTCACCCATGGATGGAAGCCTATGGGAACAGTGACATGTTATCAGAGGAAGCATT
>JAHQZX020000466.1:0-11382 GCA_019804575.2 Pseudotulostoma volvatum
CTGTTGTTAAGTAGAATAATGCGCAAGCAAGCTCCAGTCACTACTTCATGGACACTAAGCTTAGTTAAGTTAGAGGTATGGCAGGAAGATAATTGGTGTGGCTATACCACTACCCTATATTTAGTATCTATGAGTTTACTATAGGCATAGACTAGTATTCTACTACTAACCACGTATGGTTATCTTCCGGAACAAGTCGATGATACTAGATAGTATAAAGCATGATAGTAGTAGGTAGTAACGCGGGGGCGGGTGTGGGTTGTCAAGACAATTTGCTAACGAAAAGTCCCAAGCAGTCACAACTAAAGACATCCTACCCCCCTCCACTGCTATCCCGGACCCCGCCTCTGCGGTTTGAAGCAAGAGCACTAAGTAGAGCTATTTGTGGACCCCATCGCTTTCGGAGAGAGCCCCTCTTTCCACCACCGTCCTTGATAGGTTTTCCGCTCATTGGTATCCGCCTTGGAGACTCTGGAGAACCATCTAGCGCCTGTTTACGATCGGGAGTTTGCTCCTTTACCTGTAACAATGCCGTCGGCTGCGTAACGGCTTCTTCCATCTCCTTGTCAGACCCTTCATCCTCCCTTTCGCTTCCGGCACGAATAGATTTAATTGTCCCCGTGGTGATGGAACTAGAACGTCTGCTGAAAGGCGTTGGGAAGGATATCTTGCGAATAATCGAGTTGGCCAAATGGTCTTTTGGAAGCACCATCCCAGGATATGGAAGAACATCTCGAGTGTATATGTCTGAAATATCCCGCTCCAATTTGATCCGATCTTCTCTGCGGGGCGCAAGTAGGGTTGATGAATCCGCTTTTGTCACAGAATGCGATCTTTCGATTTTCCCTCCTTTGTGGGTCTGGCGACCTTCGTCATGATGGAATGGGGAATGAGTATTCTCAATGACTACTTGTTCCGGATGAAGCCTCAGGTTTACCGGAGAGACTTGTGATCGCATTGATGATCTTCGGGTAAGAAGGGCGGAGGGAAAACATATATGATCCAATGGCCTTGCTTGTAGTGTTGACATGAAAAATTTCCTTGGCTCCAACGATTCTGTGGGCAGTGTGCATGGCATTGCGGCCGAGGCTCTTAGCAGCTCCATTTTCCAGTGCTTCTCTTCCGTCGCCGAGGAAGCGCTCAAAATCAGCTCGTAGCTGTTCGTTAAATCTTGGAAATTTACTTTCCATGAAAATGGACAATTTTGACAACGAAGGCCTGTACCGGTATGAGAATCCTCCAACATGATGATACATCTGCAAACTTCGGCTTACCTTTGCCATTGTCCAGGACATCAATCGTTGTATCAAGGATGTAGAGGCACGCGATAATCATTAATTTCCGATTGTCATTCCCTCCCCTGGCAAAAACCATATAGCCCGGGAAAAGAATACAAATCATATAATTTCCTGTGACACCTTTATTAGATGAATGATATGCCACATGGAGAACGCCACAAAGGATCATCGGCCCCAGTTGTTGGTATACATTTTGGAGGACACTCTTATTGGAGAGTCAGCACCATCACTCCCAAGCTCATCAATCAACTTACCTGGCCATTGTAGTCTAACCGATCTTGCAGAACCATAGTCTTTTGGATTCGGTCCTTGAGAACTCGATTTCCGGTGGCGGTGTCTATCCGCGCTAGAATCAAACGTATCATGTCCAGAATTTGGTTGATTTCGTGATAAGCCAAAGGGCAATCACCAGCCGGCGTGTACTTCAGTAAATCCTGAAGTAAAAGTGGATATTTACACACGCGCTGCACTGGCTAGGGACTTGAGTCAGCGCAGAGCATTCTTCATAGATCATATTGTATAAACCTTGATTAAAAGGTCCTTCAAAGTCATAGACTTGCGATCTTCTTGCCATCGACTGGCCGTAGATGCCACGGATCTAACCAGTGCTTCGATTCCCCTATCGAAGAAAGCTGAAGCAGAGAGTGATTTGCGCAGAATGTCAATATCCTCGTGTAGCAGGTCGTATTTACTACAGTAATCTTCGTAGACTCCAAAGCCCTCAGACTGCAATCAAAGTTGTCAGCTGATATGACAACTCAAAGCCATCAGTTATCTTACCAGCTTGCTAAGTTCTTTTGCAACACGTACAGCCTCTAAAGGCTCGGCAGTTGCCTTCCTGATTCGGGAATCTATCGTTGCCTTGAGATTACGGGTTCGTAAAGAGCGATTTTGTGACTTCTTCAAGTGTTTCAGATCGATGCTACTACTCCACCTATCCTGCAATTCCCGAAGACTAGAGATTTCTTTTCCTATATCTTCCTGGGACATAGGAGTGACGATTTGAAGCTGCAAAAGGAAGCGTTCATGCATTTCCCGCAATTTCCGTATGTTTTGATAGATTGTTGGTCTCGTTACAAGAATGGTAGACATAACCTAACGAATTGTCCGGCCAGTCAGCAAAGCTTAGAAATATCACAACTCGGTTCTTCGCAACCCACGTCTGTAAGGGCTTTCAACCCTGTCACATAATCCGCCTCAGTGGCGTAAAGCTCGTGCAATATCTGTCGCCTTTTGGCAGCACGGCTCCTCACAGCATCATCAAGGGTCGTAATCGAGGTTAGCCTGGCGCTCTCAATTGATGCTCGCGCCTCAGAGTTTGATAGAGCCTCACTGCGACAAGGGCTTCGATGTGTACTTTGTGTAGTGGTCCTCGATCTCATGGCACTATGGGTAGCGATGCTCACACTGGCGGTTTTGACTGTTCCCAAAATAGAGGAAGAGCCCTTAGATAACTGATCCCACTGCTGTTCTTGAAAATTAGGAAAAGGGCTCAAGCCAGCATCGCTGACACCATCAGAGAGCTCATCCGGCCAGCCATCAACCAGTGCTTGAGGAGTTCGCGAAGTGGGTGACTTCTTTGACCGTAAGCTGTTCACCCATTTTTTCAAAGGGTAATGTGATTTTCTTGTTGAAACTTGAGACTTCTCTACTAACGGGTTATCTCGCTGCGATTCCCACCGATCCCATGTGAGAGAGCCATCTTCACTGGATTCGTCCTCTTCGGTAGACTCCATCACGGAACATATTCAGGCATACGCCGTAGGGAGCATTGAGAACATCAACAGATTAAATAAATTAGATGCAAGTCATAATGAGAACACTGTTAACCCGGACATTTATAGAGAGGTGCGGCACGCGGGGACAGAATTTATAGCCAGATATAGAAGGAGCGATTCAAATCCTCAATGGGAGCAAATGGAGACGTACATGAACCACCAAATAACAATTTCACACAATGAAGGGAATCGTAAGAGTACAATTGAGTATTGAGATCATATCTAACACTGAAGTTTTATTGAAATCAATATTGCAGATGAGAACTACGGCGTACATCTTGATATATGTATGGAAGAACTTTTGTTACTTCGGTTCAAGTTTTAATCTTCATAGAATTAAGATTAATATCCAGTTTGTATCGTACATATACATACAATAAATCAATACTGAGGGTGATCTATGATACTTGGATTGCCGAGAATTTTGAAAGGTCGAAAGTTCTACTTTCAACTGTCTTTTAGAAAAGGATAAGTAGTACCAAATTGAATTTAGCCAAGCCTGATACAAGCCCTTACATACTCCCCCACTAGCTATCACAAATTGTATGAAGTTCGCTCCACACCTGTCATCTTCAATCAACGGTGGCTAAATTGTTTTTGTACTATATTTGCAGACTATCTTATGATAATACTATATTGGTCTTACTAGTAGCAAATATGGTATCATGTCTTCCTTTCTCTAGGTCATGTAGATATCACATGACCCACAATATGTACATATATAGGCGCTCTAGCCCCTGTGCTAGGATGTCGAAATAGCACTGCGATATCTGTGCAAAAGCTTCCTATCATAACAGAAGTGCACTCACTAAGACGCCATTTTCAAGCAACGCAACACCACACCAATACATGTATATTAGTTTTAAAGACTATAGAACGTAGATATTTGCTTTTAAAATAAGGCTATTGAAAAGTGCATTGAAAAACCATACGTGGGAATTGCAGGCGTTAGCCTGAGAAAAGGGGTATGATCCCTTACTGGAACTGAGCTACTTTTTAGGAAGGCGGTGAATGTTCTTCTGCACTAAACAGATACGGAAATTTGTATGGTGAATTATATAATACCATGTGATACCAAGCTGTTTAGCGTTGTATTTGACGACAATCGAACGTATCTTGGTGATAATGCCCTAATGGGATTGCAGCTCGGCGTGGTCAGGTGAAAACTCGGCGACCTGAAATCTCTAACCACGCTGAGCTTTCTAGGATTCTGACCATATCGCGGTTACAAACCCACAATCTCTAACCACGTCATGGTCAGGGAAATTCGTGCATCAAATTCTCTAACCACTCTCCAACTTTTAAGAGGGCCGTAACGTAAAACACTGTATATGGCTGTAACTAGTACCACACTGCCAAGCTTGAGAACATAATGCTCAAATCTTCCTACTTAGTACTTAGAAGGGTATTCCTTGATGTTATTGACGTGGATTAATAATTACTATTTACCCGGCGCGCAATCCAGGCCGTGGTAGCCCTGATAAAAAGGAAGCAAAAAAGAGCAGAGAGAAAACAAGGAGAAGCCCTACCAGCCATACTAAGCTTATCAATGAATGATATCTCGAGTTTCATGATAAAGGACCACCATGAGGACACTGTTGAACGGTGTGGGAGGATGGAGATGTAGAGTAGTACTTGGATGCTCGAGTATCGTTGGCGAGGAACTGGCGGTGTGTATTACTATGGTGCATTGTATTTTAATAAGCGAGAGTCGAGCGTGGTCAGGACTTTTCATTTCTAGCCATGGCGGGGTTAGAAAAAGCTCATCGTTCGTGGTCAGGACAACGGAAGGTAACTACGCTGAGCAAAAAAGCTTGGCAAGTCCGAAACCACGTTTAACTGTAAGCCCTGCACTAATCCATATTACCTAATTTTTACATTGGTATTATTGATACTAAATACAGATTACTAAGCGAAAATAAATGATCTCATATTTAGGGTTTGTGTCCCCGAGGCTTGAGATATCTAAAATCCCTCCCTCGTACATGTCATATGTATCAATAGTATACTATGATAGCACTTTGTGATACATGATATACTGTGTAGCGGGACGTCTTCATCTGAGACTACTTCTGACTGCTGCCACCTAGTCCTCTATCATGGTTATAACTTACTAGGATATTCGAAATTTTTGATATGGGAATCCCAATGGATGGGTATCTTCACGCTCCTACTGTACCCTCCGGTCCCACGGCTGCGGGTGCAGCTTTCCAGGACGCATCCAAGCTCTCTATGATGGAGCTTATGAACGAAAAAGAGCGTATTGAGGCAGAACTTTCGGCTCTAAGCGGTGTATTAACTTCAGTGAGTACTATAGCCCCGCATCCAGAAGCCTACGCCGGTGTACAGCTTGCACTGACCCGGGTTTCAGCATGGGGTTGATATGAGCACAAGCTTGACAACCTTAGACGGCTTTCCCCGCAATGACATCGATGTCGCTCAGAGTGCGTCTTCGATTTCCACTACAAACTGAAGAGTTACGAATGACGTAAAACCGTCTTCTTAGTACGGACTACTCGCGTGCGAATAATCCGCCTTCGTAATGACCATAAAGAAATTATGAAATACTTGGAGAAGGGCCTCCATGCGCATTTCGCAGCACTTCAACAGCCCTCAACAGCTTTAAATACTGGGGCGACTACACCCACGTCTACACCTGAGACAGCTGCTCCGGCTATACCTATATCGCAAACTCCTCCAGCATCAACTGGAATTGTGGAAACCCTATTCGCAACAGTCAGCAGTGTCGTTAGCGGGAGCCCAGCCGACCATGCGGGATTAAAAGCTGGAGATACCATCCGCAACTTTGGAGGGATTAACTGGGTGAACCATGAGCGTCTCTCGAAAGTCGCAGAAGTTGTACAACAAAACGAGGGGGTATATCACTCCACGGGTGGTCATCCAATCTATGCTAACGGTTAGTAGCGCACTGTTGTCGTCAAGATCGTGAGGAAGAACGACAGTGGCGCAGGGACAATCGAGTTGGATTTGCGGCTCACTCCACGACGTAACTGGGGCGGTCGAGGCCTACTGGGCTGTCATCTCGCCCCCTTGTGATGATAAGATACCACAATTACCCGGAGTCTCATTGAACAGTGCTTGAGCTATCCGCGAATTGATGGCGATATCCCATCCACCCGTTCAAGCACTTTGCGAGCACTGTATGTTTAATTAACTATATGGGCTTGAAGACTATAATTAGGCGTTCGAGATCGTTGGTATCAATGTGGTTATGTTAGGGGAATTCGTCAGGCTATGTAGGCGCCCAGTAGGTACGACTCTATTAGTGACATGAATCGAGCATGGAACTGGTGTATAATTAAATCATACCGAAATGTTTTCATAATATATTTTGGTGCGACATATCGGCCTATAGTCCTAATATCCTAGCACTATTACTATACTTATTTGTGTATGGGCTAATATTACTACCTATTGCATGAAAGACAGATTGACAATATTTAGCGATGAGGCGGAGAATAAAAGTGATAATAACGACGAATCGAGTTTTGTAGAGTACGTCTGTCTTAAAATGTTCCTATTTATTCATTATCACCGATTCCGTAACCATTAATTGATAGTAATTCCCCGCTAACGGAGGGCAAAAAGAAACGGTGGAGGGGCAAAATCGGTGTGTCACGTGAACACAGCTTGCCGCTTTCTACTCTTCTGCTGCCCTTTGGGTTGAAATTTCCATCACCATCACTGGCCCAACCCAATATCGGGAATTACTACTTGTAACCCCTCTACCGACCGTCATACCTTAACGCGTCGCATCTTGATATACTATAAACTGCATCGCTTAACCTTTGGGCATTTTCTCATTTTGTTGCTGTCTCGTTAGTGATAATTTCATCGATCGCGTCACAAACACAATGGCCGCAGACCAACCCAACGCACCAACCTTCAAGCTCGTTCTTGTTGGTGATGGTGGTACTGGAAAGGCAAGTACATGAATGTTTTTGTATTAGACTAGTTTTTTCAGATAACTCCTTAAATGGGGAGACAGTCAAGTTATGTGATATGCCGAACCCCGATGAGTTCGCCGGAATACATCTTTTTCGAACGGACCGCTCTTTCGGCTAACTCAATGTTTTCTATAGACTACGTTCGTTAAGCGCCACCTGACTGGCGAATTCGAGAAGAAATACATCGCAACTCTCGGTGTTGAGGTGCACCCCCTCGGATTCTCGACAGTACGCCTTATCTCCAACTCACGCTTCGAACCAGCGTTTCCTTTAACTCGATCGACTAACTCGGTAGTAGAACCTGGGACATATTCAATTTGATGTTTGGGACACCGCAGGACAAGAAAAATTTGGCGGCCTGAGAGATGGTTACTACATCAATGGCCAATGTGGTATCATCATGTTTGATGTGACGTCACGTATCACATATAAGAACGTTCCAAATTGGCACCGTACGTGTCTACTGAGACAAACTAAAATTAACAATACCTACTGACCCGCTTGACCTGCAGGCGATCTTGTTCGTGTCTGTGAAAACATCCCCATTGTCTTATGCGGAAACAAGGTCGATGTCAAAGAGCGCAAGGTAAAAGCCAAAACGATAACCTTCCACCGGAAGAAGAACCTTCAATATTACGATATCTCGGCCAAGTCCAATTACAACTTTGAGAAACCTTTCCTTTGGTTGGCAAGGAAACTTGTTGGCAACCAGAGCTTGGTAAGTCATTTACCTGAATTATAATTGACCCGTTGTGTATTGTGTGTATTGACGATTGTACTTAGGAATTCGTTGCCGCTCCAGCGCTCGCTCCTCCAGAGGCTCAGGTGAATCACGAGATGATTGCACAGTACCAGAAAGAGATGGAAGACGCTGCTGCAATGCCTCTACCGGATGAGGAAGATGCAGATCTGTAGACATGGGGAGCAGAAGGAGGGGGAAAGTGATGTCTTGGAGATTGGCTATGACCATACTTCAGTAGGGTGAATTTAAATTACCGGGAGGCGATCATGGGAGAGAAAGAAAGCCCCCCCCCAAAAAATATAAGATAGTAATATTCATCTGGATGATGTTACGATGGTGGTAAGCAGGGAAGACTGTGGACGATTGAGCTTAGCGGCGACGGAAGGGGTGACTAAACATGGATTTCTCCTACTTTAACTAGTAGTTTAGATCTTTTTTTTATTCTTTCATCACTTACGTCGTCCTTTAACAAACGCACGCTGGGAATGCTCTCGCCACCTTACTAACTGATAGGTAAGTCAGGTTGGCTTTCTGCTGTAGGATGATTTTTTTTTCCTAGCTTGTTTGTTTTCCTCTTCACGCGTAATAACGCGTTCCTTGAATTCTTGCCCGCAGCATCAGTAACCCCAATGCGCTTGCTAGTACGGCACTTCATCTAATGGACAGTTTCAAGTCACTGTCAGCGTTTGGCATTTATAAAATAAATGTATAGCTTGACTCCTAAAATCCGTAATCGGCCTCAGCTCAAGGCCTTCGAACATATTTTCGTACGATCCGCTGCTGACGCGTATATGGAAACGGCGATTATTGAAACTGGTCGCAGAGGCATACCAGGAGGATCGTTTATTGGCTTGAACCCCAACTGGAATAGGTGGCTGCGAACGCCGGCGAATCGAATTCAAACCTGAACCTCCAACCCACGCAACGATAGCGATATATCCTATTAAATACCATTTACTTCCACGCGGCAAAAGGTCTTCAGGGAATCGCCCAATCCAAACGAGCGACAGGGCTCTGCGACACTAAGCCTTATCCGGAATATTTGGCGCAATAGTAGCTTCATTTAATGATGAGAAAAGGAAGCCGCGACCGCTTCTTCAATGTGTGAGGACTAGGATATATGGTGGCGGGATCTTAAAACTTGCCCTGAAAACCAACACAACGCCAACGATAATAACGCCACCCCAACCCATGAAATAAAGATTCTGAAAGCATCATTCTGAAGAAAAATGGTTACTCTACAAATTTTTGCTTTGAAATTTTAAATTCTGCGTCGTAGACCCGAGTTATTATTGATTAAGCAGCACATGATTCTGGTGAGAGGATTTAAATTGAACCCTCCGAGAACCCAGTATGTCACGTGATCACGTGATATCATGCCCATAAATCAGTCATCACCACGGACATATACCTTTTGGTGAGATGTTAGCTCTTTCCACTCGTTAGAGCCATATACAATGTTCTGTATATAGAGCTCCATTTTCCTCAAGCAACTATTAAAGCAAGCTAGAATCGTGCTGTTAGAGACTTGCGACAGTGCCAAGGGAACATTCTCTTATATGGTCGTTAAAGTGTTGCACACTGATCTTGGGTGCCTAGAGCCTCTTGTTCACAAAATCCTATACGACGATTGCTAGTGTTCTAGCGGAAGCGCAATGGACCCCTCCCAGAGCCACGCTCCCAAAGCCAACACGTCCTCCGCTAAAGATCTCTCTAAATGGTATGATCTATCCTTGTAAATTATCTAATTTGTCTATGAAGTACCCAATACCAGTATTCAAGATCACGAGCTATTGCAGTTCTATACCGAGATTTAGACTCGATCACTGGTCAAGTGTATCGCCCATGAGGCATGCATGGAAGGTTTATAGTTCCGAGCGAGTCCATCTTCCTCAAACTCATAGGCTTCGGCGCCATGACCGCGACGAATAAAGCTATTTGCTACCCCGCGGTGCTTAATGCCGTTTTTACTGGCAATCTCATCTCTGCCGTCATTCCAGATAATTTCATTCGTGTCGTGGTCCCATGAAGAAGCCAATAAGATCGAATTTAATTATCTTTCCGCGTATTAGGTGAAGTGACTTGAGAAAAGAAAGGCTCGAAAAACAAGCCCGAGAACAATCCTTCCGCAATTTCTGGCGGTGGTGGAATAGAATTGAATGATGCTGGGGATTGAGAGGGAAAGAACGTAAAGAGAATGAGAGAAAGCGATTGAAAAGCTACGTTAACTACTAAGGGGCGACTTATAAAGAATAGAATGAGAGGGATGCGAGCCCAGTAAAAAGACTTATTACAAGGAACCAAATTTAACCAGATAGAATAACAAAAGATCATCGCATTCGGACCCGCAAAGGAGACGAATAGAGGACCGGCTTCCGTACCCGCTACGGACACTACGAGTACCAAGTCATGTCCTTTGGGCTACTTTCCAAGCCTACATAAATTAATTGAGCTCTTAGCGACCTCCTTGACGTTTGTTGCGTTTTCTACTCGACGATATCCTCATATACTCTGAGAATGAGGCACAGCATGAGAAGCACGTTAGGGAGGTCCTGCAAAGACTCCGGAAGTTCCAAGCTCAGCAAATGCGCTTTCAAGACGGACACGGTCAACTTCCTGGGCTACGTCATTAGCCCACGTGGGATTAAGATGGAAAAAAGCCGCATAGAGACCATTGACTCTTGGCCCGAGCCTAAATGTGTGCGAGACATATTTTAAGCCTTCCTCGCGCTCGCGAAGCCTTTCAAAAACTGAAAGAGCACTTTTCCTCCGCTCCGCTCCTGCGTCACTTTGACCTAAAGCTCAAGATATGAATCGAGCCCTATGCAGCCGGGCCCGCAGTAGCCGCAATTCTCTCCCAACTCCAACAAGACGACTCTCAATGGGCACCCAGTTGCCTTCTAGTCTAGAAAAAGACAGGCCTCAGAAGTCAATTATGATACACATGACGCGGAACTACTTGCAATCGTTGAAGCTTTCAAACAGTGGCGAAATTACCTGGAAGGAAGAGCATGTACCCAGCTACAGTTCTGTCTGACCATGCCAATCTGCGCTTCTTATTGACGACAAAGGAGCTTAACAGACATCGCGCAAGATGGGCGGAACAGCTCAGTGCGTTCGACTTCCAAATCGAGCACCACCGTCCAGGGAAAAACCACAAGTTCCAACTTAAGAAACATGGCAGATAAGCGATAGCTGCTGCGACACAGAGATGAAGGAAGGCTTGATTTTCGGTGCAATTGAAAGACTGAATGAATCATCAAACTACAAGAAAAGGCATCGATCGGCCCGGAAAGGGCTAGGGGACATGCTACCAAATTGCAAGATCACTCAGTTCAATATAAGAAGGTTAATTGTCCTAAAGGCTATTCCTTAAGAGAAGGGGAATGGTTCTTTATGTAGACGTAGCTGAGACTGATTTAAGGACCTCTGTATTTGCCTGCATATGATAGTATTCAACTATGATAGCTCACCCACAAAGGCCCCGGAAGCTTTATAATTCTTGTAGTTTTCCCTATACTGTAAAGGAATTATCACGTGGGCACTAGCGCCTCGGCTAGTGACGGACCGCACTCTCAAATTCTTCATAGTAATAG
>JAHQZX020000467.1:0-11373 GCA_019804575.2 Pseudotulostoma volvatum
ACATAGAAATCTCCTTCTCCTGTAGCAATCAGTTGAAAGCCCTAGATATTCCTCTACTGCTAGCCCATTGTCCTCTGTTGCTAGCTCATATTCCAACAATAATTACAATTAAAACATTTTGGCTATGATGGATCCGTTCACGCCGGGCCTTTTCCTCACAACGTACGTAGTATATATACTTAGCCTTGCTACTGCACGCCCGGGAAATCCCGGTTTCCAGCTAGGGAACCGAGCCAAGAGCGCCATCTCGTCGGCTTGGCTTGACTTATTAGGATATAAGGTACGCTCTTCAACGAACTTCATGTGCGAGAACTGGGTCTATTTGAAGCCTCACACCCTGCACATGTCGCTTGATGCAGTGCAACCGACGCGGGGCGACTGTCGTCATACTTGAAAGCCCAAATCCCCAAGGAACGCTATCGGGCAAAGAATATTCTCTCTCGCTTGATTATAATAGGCCCTAGGAAGCCACGGGATCCTAGGACACTTCTTCGACCTTTGACTAGGGGGCTTTTACATGGACACGAGTTACCATATACCTAGTTATTGATGATTCATAGTTCTAAACGGGGGACGACCGCTTCCCCGGAGGAACCATTATTTTATTATAAGATTTTCATACCTATAGCTATTACATGCCGATGGTCTAACCTATAAATGGTCAGGAGGGTTATTGTATACTACCTATACATTGGAGAAATATGTGTACCATAGCAAGTGGAAGGATGGGAGCTGACGCGTTCGAGGTTGGAAGGCTACCTAGATATTCCACTGATCTGTTCCAGCTCAATCATACTTGGTAACGATGGTCACCGGTGATTGACGGCGTACACTTGCAGATGTTATTCGGGGGACGCTCTCCAACCCTGTCAAGCACCTATGTAAGTGCAGTTTGGGGTCTGCGTTTGCGGAACGAGCCACCCGCTCCTATCGACGGATGCTACTTCCATCGACGAGATCGGCATTACACCGGTGAAGTCCTGGCAAGACACACACTACATAGTACCAAACTTTTCTTTATCGTACGGGCACCTTATTGGATGTATCATCGACTACCCAAGACCCAATTGGGAGCGGTTAAGTTGGGTGGAGGGATCGTAACGATTCCTACCTGTGAAAGGTGAGTGGGATTGATTTGCTATCTACACAATCCGGCATTCTGCACCACAGCATTTCAATCTTGAGTTCCTTAATCGGGAGTTAGCTCATAGTCGAGTCGACGGTGGGAGATCACCATACGGGAAGATTGATTGTATAACCGATAAGCACGGATGACCTCGCGTTAGATAGCGGTTGGATTAGTCAGTCCTCAATTAGGTTTAGTGGCGATAATTCTTCATGTATATCAAAAAGTGGTTGCCACACCATCCCGATACATGGAAGGATACCTGCGTGTTCCGTTTGCAGCATCTACCATCTTATATTAATTCGTAAAAGACTGGGCACAGATATCTGACGAGCTTAGCCCATAGCCCTTGTGCCGAGATGAGAGACTTGAATATCCTAGAGAGACCTGAGGGCGTAGACATGAGATACTTTTCAATAAGGAATTCCACAACGCAGGGACACAAGAATCATTCATTCCCTTCAATTTTCAAGATTTCCATTTTAATGAGTTAGGTACAACACTTTGAAAAGCATGGTTAGTTTATCGTTCACTTTAGAAATATCAATAGATCCACCATTCTACAGTCTTCCCACCGTAACAACCCCTCAAAGATGACATGGTTTCTTAAGAATCACAGAACAAGATTGCTCTTGGCGTTGACTATTAAGGATATGTTTTGATGACAATTCAGGCCGATCCAATTGCAGGTCCTCTTTCGAAGTCGGACATTGACCTGCTGTCGTTGGTAGTTTTCCCTCGCGCGCTCGGGAATCAAAAGGAGCTGCTCGATGCTTTAGGAACTCAAGTAACAAAGGCTTGCTCCCTTCGGTCGGCCATCGATGCAGTTGTCTCTGATCGCCATGTGCCCGTCGATGATGAGACCAAACTGGACTTCATCGTATCTTTGTATACGCTTAGTGACTGCTCGATTCCTGTTGTCGCTTTCTGCTTCTCACAAGATGAGCTGGCTCAGGGTGTTTCGTCCGGATCCATAGTCTCTCAGAGGGACCTTGCTGGGAGGATTCTCGCCACCCCAGTTGCCAGCCAGATTCCGGCCGGTAGTGAGCGTTCTTGGACCAAACTACGCGAACGGCTGTTTGCTAAGGAAGCGACTTCCGTACTCTCTTGGTTAATCCGCATGGACATGATCCCGGCACCCGAGGGGTATAAAGATATTGTAACTCTTGTTCTCGCTACGAGTATCCATAAATCCAATTTCGACATTGGGAAGCAATCTATCCGAACGCTTCTAGCTACCGATGATATCTTTGTGGATGGTGGAGTGGAAAAACAGCAGCAGCAGGTGGTAAGAGGCTACCTGTTCCAATTGCAAAGGCTGCAGGCATTGGTAAACGAACCTCAGGATATTGGGGCCCTGATGAAGTGCGGCTATATCTCTGCAGAGGGGATTGCAAGGGTCGGAGAAAGGGCAGTATATTCTATCATGAATCAAGGTATACCGCGAGAGAGAGCAGAAATGATCCGCAACCACGCAGTCTTTGTTGCGTCGCGCAGTGAGCATCTCTGGACGAGAGCGCTCATAGTGCCGGAACCAATAGTAACATGGATGTATCCCTGGCAGCAGTGAACAATCAGTTCTCTGAGGGTGACCCAGGTGACAAAAAGGAGATCAACTTGACTACGATGTTCGGCATAGACAGCATCGGGTGTGAAGAGTGCGCCTCGATCACCGGGCCAGCGGCCTTCTTTGTCGACCTCTTACACACTCTGGCAGGGACTTCTATCAAAAATCCGGATAGTGACATATCGGTCCCTCAAATCACTCTGTTAGACAAGTTGTTTGAGCGTCGAGCAGACCTGGGAAACCTTGAGCTTTCTTGCGCCAATACGAAGGTGTTGGTTCCGTATATTGATCTCGTCAACGAGGTGCTAGAGTCCGTCATTTGGCACCTAAATGTCGACGAGAAGGCATTAATCCCACCATTCGATGCGGGCGAGAAGGATACCAGCAATAACTGCCTTGTGCAGCCTCAGAACACGAATTTTAAGGTGTATAGTGAAATTGTCCAGCAGAAAGTGTCCCCAATGTCTGTTTTCCCATATAATCAGGCTGTCCACAGCATCCGCGCCTTTCTCACAGCACTTGGAGTCTCACGGTATAGATTACTCTCTGTCTTCCGGTCCTCATTTTCTATTACCTCTGATCCCAATCTACTTCCACAGGCCGACGACGTTTTCAATCATGCCCTGGCTGCGGAAGTCTTGAACCTGCAGCATGAAGATTATGTCGCGATTACCCGCCGGGGCTTTTATCCTCTTGAGCTAATAAACCTCCTACCTGGCGGCGAGGCCTTAGATCAAGCCGGGTATGGGAAGGTTATTGCTCTCAAAACAGTTAGTGAGTACTGGGGTTACGAGAGAAACGAGGACATGATCTCGGATAAGGGTCTCACCATGGTGAAAGGGCAACTGCTGCCGCGTAGTGGCGTAGTTTTCCAGGACCTTCTGGGCGTCCTTAAAACGAAGTATTTTAATGGGACCCTGGTTATTGAAATCAAGCAATCAGGACAAGAAAGTGAGGAACTTAAACCTACAGAACTTCTCGAGCACATGAGGCTTCGCGAATGGAGCAAGCCAGATCAACAGCCAGTGCCACTGACACCAAAAACGTGTGAGAGGCTCCAAGCTTTTCTGCGCCTGAGAAGCAAGCTCCAGTGGCCAATTGATGAATTGGACGCTGTCGTTTATACATTAGCTGGGAAAAGTCTGCCACCCATCATTGACGCCCAACTTCTGGATAATCTTGCCGCAGTTAAGCAGTTGGCTGAGCTCGCAAACCTCTCTCCCACCGAACTACAACCTCTCTGGGGCGACATAAATGCCTACGGCCAGAACTCGCTATATGAACGGCTCTTCCTGAGCACGGCTCTTCCAGATGGAGAGCGCGAATGGTTCACTCCAGATTCCGATGGACGCGTTTTGCAGGACAAGTCCATTAAGATCAACGACCATCTTGATACAGTGTTGATGGCGCTAAACATGACAGCCGTTGAATTCGAGTCAATCAAGAACGTGTTGGATCGGGACCCAGAGCCATCATCCATCGATCTTCTGACGCTAGCTAACATCTCCGCTTTCTATCGGGTTTCAATCTTATGCAAGATCCTAAACATCTCGCCGCAGGCATATTCAAACCTTCTTAAGCTTTTCCCAAAATACCCCGATCCATTCAAAGATCCGCGCACATCTCTTGCCTTGGTGCAAAGTTACCCACCAATTCAACCAATGTTTAAACGTTGGACACTTGAACGTCTATTGTTTGTTATCAAGAACATCCCCAGTACTACGGAGGAGAGATGCAACCCAACCTTTGAAAAAAATATCGAAATCATGGACTCGATTCGTTCCAGCCTAGCTGACCCTGTTCTGGAAGATTTTAAGAGGAGAATGAAGCACGAAAGCACTTTTGCCGCCCTTACCGCCCAGCTGGTAGCTAACGCAGACGATAGAAAATCTTGCGGTTTATTGAAGACAAACATATGGATTCAATCAAAAGAGAAGAAGCTATCATCTTTATGCGTCACCTATCCCGAATATTGGGCTCCAGGGCCGCCACGGAGCACTGTAAGAAGATAAGCGAGGAAAGAACAACTAAGGGTCGGCGGGATGCCTTTCTAGATGCTTTTGTCCCCGCTATCTATAGGGCTGAACAATGTCAGGCCATCCTCAAATCATTAAGATCATTTTTTCCGGATCTCAGCATGGCATTACTCGCTTTATCTCTTGAAAAGTTGATCCAAATCAAGAAATGCGACATAAAGCAAGATTTCAAGGGCTCCGATATGATGTCCGGGATGGAGGTACTGCTCCAACTCGCAGAGATACCCACGCCGAAGGGGGAGAACTTCACAGGCTACTTTCGTCCACCAACAACCGATGTGTACTCAATTTTGTCTGCTACGCCGAACGAACCGAAACCATTTGCCCTCGATGAAATGCCGCTCAAATTTCAGAAGTCTAGCATGAGCACCGATCTACAGTGGATAGCGCACACTAATTCACTGATCGGAAGTCAATGGTCTAAGTTGCAATATGAGGGCGAGGTAAGCGATTTGACATGGGCGCCTCAACAGACCACGGGAAGCAAACGATTGGCTTTCAGCTCTGCCCAACTTGTAGAGGAGCACGCGATAAAGAATACCGCGAGGGTTATAGTCGAGCTGATGCGTGTATCGGTTCTGATTGGCAGCTTTTGCCTCGACGCTATAGAAGTCGAATTTGGGATGGTCTTACAGAACTTAATGACCCGACGAGGCCTGAAGAGGTTTGATTTCGGTCAGCTCCTCCTGCAAGACATCCATGACTTTGAGCGGTACCTCCAGCTCAGAGAAGAGTTTTCGCGGAATGGTGCCACTCTGCCACTACTAATGTTTTACAAATGGCTCTTTTCTTCCAATCATGATGAACATGGAGAAAACGCGCTTGACGAACGCTTTGATAAACTCGCCAAAGCTACCGGATGGTCTAAGATCATTTGCGTCGACTTCTTACAAGCTAAGTACCCTAGCTATACCGGTGTGGCGCTAGTGAAACTATTTCAAGATGTTTCCACACTTTATCAGACGCGGGAGGCAATCATCTTTGTTCAGGGGTTAGGCCTCCCAGCTCTCTCGCTCGGGTCTCTCTTTGCTATGGCCCAACCGGTATGGCAAGAGCTTGTAAAAGTAGACTTTACGAATGCAGCGTCTCTACGCTTAGCCCTGCAATCTAGATGCTTGCCGAAGACCCCAGGTGGTGGTAGGGACGCCCTCTCGGAAGCCAGCGACCAGATTAGAAGTAGTCAGAGAGCAGCACTGATCCAATGTCTGCTCTCTAGTAAATATGCAAGAGATAAAGGCCTGACCGATGCCGACCAACTGTTTGGCTACTTCCTTATCGACGTGCAGATGGGGCCTGGACTTCAAACTTCCCGAATAAAGCAGGCAACATCATCTGTTCAGCTTTTTGCTCAACGTTGCGCGCTTGGTGCTGAAAAGGGTGTAGATCAAAATGTTCTTGGGCGGTCCAATTTGGAGTATCTCCTTCGATACCGGCTCTGGGAAGCAGATCGCAAGGCATACCTGTATCCGGAGAACTGGATCGACCCCACGTTGCGCGACAATAAATCTGAGCAGTTCCAATCAATTGAGTCAAAAGCCATGCAGATAAGGCTAGACAGCACCAGCATCACTGGCATTATCAAGGACTACATAGACAGCGTGGACGAGATTGCAAACCTCCGAGTCGAATCGTATTTCATTGAAAATCGTGAAAACGATATATTTAGAAGGAGCAAAAGATTTGGTACACTCTTGCATGATATTCACGTCTTTGGTCGCACTCGGACGTCTCCTCCTACATTCTACTACCGGAAGGCTAAAGTGAGTAGGCTATGGTTGGCCCCAAACTGGACCACGTGGAGCAAGATCAACGTCGAAATTCCGGTTCAGGAAACTGATGCCGATGGAAAGCCGTTGTCGAGACCCGGATCATATCTCTTACCTGCCGTTCACCAAGGCCGACTTTATGTTTTCCTTCCGGAGATTACCCTTGGGCAAAAGTCAGAGTCGCTAGAAGATACGACATATGACAATCTTCGAAGTCGGAACATCACTACAACCCAGGGTGATCGATTTTGGGAAATTCGCATGGGGTTTATTGAACTCCGCAACGGGAAATGGTCCCCAAAGGTCGTATCTCGGTCTGTAATACGTGTGAAGATCTCGAGGGCTCTCAGCATCTCCGAATTCAAGTTCTGGATAAGCTATGGGCAAGACGATAGTAGAGCTTTCTGGAAAGATACCGATAAATATTTGACAATAGCCGTCGAATGGCTTGGCTCCCGGCCCCTGTTATCTCTAGTGGACGTTGGGAAATTTGAGTTGAGAGACCAGCAGCTGATTTTGATCGATCCAAATGGCATGCCTACGCCTGAATGGAGACCAGATCTCAAGCCCCCTCAACGCGCCACAACAGTTTACACAGAGTTTTCAAGGTTACGGCGTTCGTTGAAAGGCCCGGACCAAATTCAGGATCTTGAAATTTGTCACAACAAAAAGGATATTTGGCTACGCCTCGGTGGAAGAACATTAACGGATCTGCCACCATCAGATAACTCTTACGTTTATGACTGGAACGGATCTCAACTACCCGCGAGAAGGCGTGGCAAGTGGTATATTTTTTGAAGTCTCCACCGATAAGCGCATTATGTCATATATTGATCTTAACCATCTCTATTATTTCCGCGTCGACAAGTTTTTCAACCGGATTTCTCCTCGGTTGGTGGCAACAGCTAGGGAGGATGGTCTAGAGCCTATCTTTAGCTACTTGAGAAGCATTACGCAGACTGCCGAGCATGAAGATGTATTCGGCAGGTGGACTGAGGAGGCTGGTGGGGACGGTACTACCCTTCCCTCTCCGCGGACTCGTTATCATGAGTGTGCTTCACCGTTTGCAATTTACAACTGGGAGCTCGGAGTTCACCTACCGTCTCTGATTATGGAGCGGCTGATGGCAACCCAGCAGTTTGACCTGGCGTTGAAGGTTGTGAGACTGATATTCGATCCGAGTATGGACGGTATAGGGGTCGGCAGGTGCTGGTCATTCCCTCCATTTCAGGAAGATATTGTCCGTACTGGCGAGTTTGATACTAATCTGAAGACAAAGATGACAGTGGATGAGTGGCGTGAAAATAATGGCAACGTGCATGCTGCTGCTCGAGGACACCCGGTGGCCTACATGAAGCGCACCGCGATGAAGTATATCGAATTGCTGGTCGCTATGGGGGACGATTATTTTCGCCAGGAGACCCTCGAAAGCATCCCGTTTGCGATCCAAATGTATACCGAAGCATCCCACGTTTTCGGGCCACAGCCGGTGGGGATGCCACAACTGGGGAAACGTGCTGTCAAAACATACAACCAGATCGAGAAGGACAGCAAAGGAAAGGATACCTTGGATGCTCTGTCAAACGCTGCGGTCGATATGGAAGTCGACTTCCTCTTCTACATTGCCCCGGGAAGCCGTGGGAGTAGTTTGATACCGGGTCCCAGGCCGCGGAGCTTTCTTAAGACTGGTTATTTCTGCATCCCTGGAAATCCATATCTCGTTTCTTTACGCGCAACGATCGACGACCGTCTATACAAGATCCGTAATGGCATGGATATCAATGGGAGCAGGCGGGCGCTTCCGTTATTTGAGCCGCCCATCGATCCCGGCGCCCTAGTGCGGGCAAAGGGCCCTGACGGGAAGGGCATCGCCGGATTTCTCAGTGACTTAGAAAGTCCTATGCCACGATATCGGTTCAACTACCTCATTCAGCGCGCGCTTGAGCTTGTCAACGAGCTAAAGGCCTCTGGTCAACAACTGTTATCCATCAAGGAGAGAAAGGACGCTGAAGCCCTCTCAATGCTAAAATGCAAACATCAAAACACTGTCTTAGCGTCGGCGATGCGAATCAAAGAATACCAAAAGGTTGAGGTTAGGAGGTCGATTGAGACTCTGGAGGAGACGCGAAGGCAACAAGAAATGCGTTTGAAGTACTACTTGGCACTGACAGGCGACACCAAGGGAATACCACAGCCAGGGGCCAATTGGCAAGACATTCCGCAAAGTATAGAGAAACCAAAGATGGATGAATTTCGAATGTCTCCGTTTGAGCAAGAAGAGATGAATAAGGCTGACCAGGCTTCTCAGCTCAACGTAAATGCGAGCATTATAGAAACCGCCGCGGCTGCAGCATTCGCAATTCCAAATTTTGGTATAAAGGTTCAACCATTGGGTGTGGGGATAGATACAACTTTCGGAGGCCAAAATATTGGCCAGATTCTACTATGTGTGGCAAGCGCGATCAAAGTGAACGCACAGTGCGCTCTCGATGATAGTGCGAAGGCGGCTCGGAAAGCTAGAGCAACATGCCAACTGCAGGAGCGCCGGCTAGAAGCAAACACAATCGGACGAGAGCTGGTGAGGATTGATAAGGATCTCGATATGTTGCACTCTCGACTGGATGCCTGCGAAGCGGCGATCAAAGCGCAAAAGCAAGAAATCGACAACGCCATAGCGGAGGAGGAGTGGCTACGCACAAAATACACCGGCCAACAGCTGTACGCCCTACTCGACAATTCCATGGGCACTCTGTTTCATCAGGCCTACCTGATGGCAATGGAGATGATGAAGACTGCCAAGCGGGCTTTTGACTTTGAACTTGTCCTCCGACCCCAGAGCAATTCGGGGACTGACTCAATGGGCGGTTCTGGAGGGTATTGGGAGAACTCTCGTGACGGTCAGCTGTCGGGTGAGGCACTGTTCCTTGCGCTGAAGAGGATGGAATCGATGTATATGGAGACCCGCACCCACGATTTCAAGATCCTCAAAATAGTGTCCCTGCGTCAGATCAATCCTGAAGCATTACTGCAATTCCAGGAAGATGGCTGGGCTACATTTGATGTCCCAGAGGTCCTTTTTGATATGGACTTCCCGGGACACTACTGCCGACGAATCTCTTCAGTAGCAGTCTCAATTCCCTGTATCATCGGGCCCTACACCACCATCAGCTGTACCCTCCACCTTCAGCAGCATAAATATCGAATCTCGCCTACCCCGGGTGGTTATTCCAGTCAGGAAGAGGCAAGTTTCCGTACCGACCATATCCCGATAATTTCCATTGCCGTGAGCAGCGGAATCCAAGACACCAGTAGTACCTTAGACCTCGACTTCCGAGGGAATGAGCTGTATGGGCCGTTCGAAGGTGCGGGCGCTATCTCCACCTGGAAGATCGGGCTCCCTAAAAAGCATCACCAATTTGACTACACTTCCATCACAGACGTCGTGCTCCACTTGCGCTATACTGCGTTTAGCGCCGGTGGATTGTTGGAGAATGCTGCCTCCAGTGCTGTCGATGAGTGGGTTAAAAAATCCAAAAGTGCGAATGAAGATGGATACGGTAAAGGAGTGAAAGTTGTTGCGGTTGATCTTAAAAATGACTACCCTTCGGAATGGCATCGAATAGCTTCTACCGGTTCCATGACCCTGCAGAACCTCGATAGACAATTCCCGTTTTGGGCGCGTGGACACAATATCTCTCCCAAAAGCATAACCCTGTTCATAAACCCTAAGCCGGGGGATCCTGGGAGTATACGGATATCGAATGGGAAGACGGCTGCTCTAGAGGAGGGTGGCAACCTGGGAGGATACTCTCGTTTCACGGCCACTGGCAGCCTGCCTGGAGTAGAAGCAAACAAGCCATGGACGATTACGAACCTTGGGAAGGACAAGGCCTTTGAACGCGGCTGGCTTGTAATACAATATTCGATTTGAGGATTCCCTGTGCTCGGTCGATTCTTCTGATCCGCCTCAGTTTATATATGATCACCTGAGTATACCATCAACACATCGGCACCGGGAGTGTTCGTAGACTATATTCTAGTATAGAGTCTATTAAACGGAGTCTTTCTCTGCTACACTCTAGAAAATAAGGAAGTGCCTTTAGGTTAAAGCGATCGATGTAAAGATGTACTGCTAAGCTTTGTGTGTCGTACAGCTTTCTACGATAGCCCGAGTAGCACCCGACCATGATCTTGCCCCCCAAAGAGATGGGAATCAGCTACCTCACTCGTACTGAGGACCTGAGGTTAATGTAGCCAAAGTGGGGTCATCCTAGCTTAGGAATTATCCTCTGCTATTTCACTCGTACTGAAAACCCGAGGCTACAGGGCCAAAGTGATATCGTTTCTAGCCGAGGATGCCATTGATGCATGCATGCTTAAGGAGCACATCCGGGTGTGAGAGGTTCTGTCCCAACCTCAATAATCTTGACGCAGTTAAAAACCCTTTAGGCTATAGACTGACTTGAAACCATCAGGGCAGCGGTCTAAAAGCAAGTAGACTAGGGGGCGAAGCTGCTTTATATCAACTACAAGAAACCTCATTAAGGCTTTGCCACGGGCAGTCTTGGTTGTGTATTTGTTATGTCTCTTGACCTGACGCCAGAACGGCGGGGGGATAGGTATGGACCAGCTCTAACACGCAAGCTACAGAAAATCCAAAAAACAAAATGGCTTGTCAAAACAAGCATTGACCTTTCCAAATTTGTACCCACAATAGTAAATGTCGGTATCACCGTGGATACCGGGTTGCGAACGCAAACGGTAGGGGGTAGCAGGGTTCAATAATTCATTCTTGTTCTTCTTTTCTATCTATCATCTTCCTCAGAAGGCGTGCTAGATACAGGTTGACATCGGGCTATCGTTTCCCCGATCCCGTCG
>JAHQZX020000468.1:0-11341 GCA_019804575.2 Pseudotulostoma volvatum
CATGGTTGCGGGATGAAAACAGGGATTTGAATGGGTTTGTGGGTCACGTGAGAAAAAGTCTCATGACTTCCTCCACCGATTGTACATATGATACCAGCGGCGAAAACAACTTAAAGCACCTATGGATTACAACATATACCATACACTGATCAACACCATTACAGGATGTTTGCTACATACGTTTCATTAACAGCTATTGAATTGGATTATTTGGGAGAAGCCTCAAGATGGCTCAAAGTGAAGATGATGTTGACTCTTATCGTCCCTTAGAGGGTCTGCGTGTCTTTGGAGCTGGAATCAAGAGAAAGCGCGTCCGGTTCGTGCGTTCATCCGATATCACTCTCGATACGACCGCACAGACTACATCTTCAGAGTCTGAAGCTCCGGAACGTCGGATCGCTACTAGCAGTGAACATTCGCCAGCCAGTGTCGCAGAAAAATATCTTTCTATCGTGCTACCTCAAGAGGCGAAAAAGATCACTCCACCCCGGCGGGAAGAAAATGACGTTGCAGATAGAAATGCAACAAACTCAACCGTCGCTGAGCCGGGAAGCGGATCGGCATCTACTTCAATTATGGTGGTATCTCCTGCGATCCTGGTTTCGGAACGGCAGGACCAGCGGGGGAAGGAGGGCGCTGCAATTCGACTATGCGACGTCTGCAGCCTCCCAGTAGGTGTCGACACGAACCGAGAGGCTCTTCACGAGGCCTCCATCGTGCACCAGGTTTGTCTTGCACATTCACATCCGCCGTCGCATCTGGATCGAACGCGTCATGGACTACGCTATTTGGTTGCATATGGCTGGGATCCTGATAGCCGGCTGGGCCTAGGAGCTCCCGGGCGAGAAGGAATCCGAGAACCAATCAAGCCCAAAGTCAAGAACGATACGGTAGGGCTGGGAATGGCTATGGAGCCTAGGAAAGAGGGAGTGAGACAAAAGGCCGTCAAGATGCATCCTCTGAACGCAAAGCAGGTCCGAAGAGGAGATCTGGAGGCTAAAAGAAAAAGTGAGAGGCTGAGAGATGTGTTCTATCGTAGGGATGACGTTCAACGATATTTAGGTGATGGAGAATGAGGGTACATAATGGACAAGATCGCCGTTCCCAAACCTTGTATCTTCTCGGCCAGTTAATTGTTCTGGTTAGGTTATTCTAGTTACGTTACCTCATTCTCCGGCTCTATTCTAAGATAAGCGAAAATCGTCGTCTGAATCGTTGCATTGACTCTAAGATTGCAAGGAAGTAGACTTGTAACCGACTGAGTATATAATATCATCCATGCCGATACCAAGATCCGCGCTGAGTGGAGACACTCCAGCCTCGGAGCCACAGAGTCGAAAAGCATTGACGGGAGGCGCTAGTATCTAAGCTTATGTATGTAGGAAGGGGTTACATGTATATAGGATTTGATATCATTAGAATTACCGAAAGAAATGAAGCTTTTTCTTTTCTTTTTCTTTCTTCAGAGGTTTGCCCCCTGCCATAACGGGTAAATCTCCGTTTGATGGCCCGGTAGTAGCTTGATGGTTGGAGCTCGAACTGAGCGACATTGATGCTAGAGACGCCGTTGGAGGCGCTGCGGATTTGGAAGGATTTGACTGTGGTAGCACAGGTGGACTCTCGGTTTCAAACAAATGCGCTGGCGCTGTCGGCTTTGGCCTCTCTGCGGGGATACCGAGGCGCCTTTTATCGACACTGAGATCTCCCACCTGGCGCAAAAATAGATTTGGGGATAGCATATGAGATGTGGCTAGGAATATATCTTTTGAAAATGTTCTGGACAGTTCGTAGCAGGCTCTTGATTCCGCATAGCTTGCGCCGCCAGCCATGAAGACAATTATTCGCTGGCGGGGCTGGTCGGCGGAAGACCGAGTTCGAGCCCAGGTGGGTTTTGCGCTTCTAAGGGATGCTTGCGATAACTGATCTTGTAACGTCATTGCATCCGAGTCTACTGGCGGGCGAGTGAAAGGAAAGATCGAAGAGTCCAAAGTTCCTTTGATGTGCTCCTCAAGCATGATTTTTAGATTTGGCTCGAAACGGGATAGACTCGCTTCTTCAGACTCCATGGATGTGGGGGGTTTCCGCGGAAACAAAGGTTGAGCTGCGGGCTTTGCGTCTTTGAGTGGCTTTTCGGCCCTCGCTCCTAGAAAATTTAGGTTATATATGATCTCTCCATCTTGCGGAGGGAGCTTGGCATGAGCCAAAAGCTTCTTGATATCGCCTTGTAATAAGCCATCTCGATACATAAGATAGAGCATTATGAGCTTTAGGCGGTCGGGTGGGCTAATAGCATCATCATCAAGGAGCCGAACAAGTTGAACGGCGAGATTCTTGGGCTTCTTGTAATTTTCATCCAACCCTACGGAAAGGCACTACGAGCTGTTAGCGAAGACTAAGATTATGTTTCTCTCACACGCACTTGCTCAACCGAGCTAACTTCAAGCAATTTTTTCTCTTGAAAATGTTTCATACATTCCCCTGCCATATTCAGGTGCAATGTGTATGCATTTTTGCCTTCCTGAAATTCTGACAAGCCAGCCAGCATGTCTCGGATGGTGTCAACAGTCGCATTAGCCTTACTACAAGAGTTCATTAGCGGCATGCCTTTTGGGATAATGGAGTTTAATGACTACTTACTCGTCGGCGAATTGAGGGTGTGCTGCTCTGAATTTGGCGAAGTCATCGGCCAGTTTCCCAAGTACATCTTTCATGTGGAGATGTCTGTATTCTACCCATATTTTGTCATGATCACCAATTTCCATTTCTTTAACTTCTTGATTCATGTTGCCCTCATTTATGGTGGTCTTGTACGTTACTTTGTCTCCGTCTTTGATCGGGAGTAAGTCATGCGCCATGGCTTGGTATGTGAATTCATGAAGGAGAGGAGAGAAAAGGTCCATCGAACGATCAACGATGAAGAGAACTCCTCGGGGCCTGGGAGATGGAGGTGGGAAATCTTTTTGAAACTTGGCATAGCCGTCGATCTCATCTTGCACGAAACGTGCGAGATGCGAACATAAAATGCTCGCATCGTGAGTGGATATTCGAGGTCGATAGTAACGAATTATCGGATATTCACCTAAAGAAATGCACAACGAGACGATCTGCTTGTCAATTAATAGTCTGAGTCAGGAGCCCATCCGACTCGGGAATTGTCCACCTACCCTGCGGGCAAGGTCACTAAGATGTCCTCGAATCAAGTTATCACAAGCAGGATGAAATAAGACAGGAAAGCTCCATGGATCCCGAAAGGTGACTAGCCGGGATTCCCTCGGGAAAAAATCAATATTTAAAATACGACGATCCACGATTTGACCACGGGCCGCCTGGGATCGATCGAGCCTGCTATGTTGTTGAGGGTCAAGAACTATAACACCGTTAGGATAAGAGTCAATGTGCTATGCAAACCGAGTATGCCTAACGTGATATCCACACCAAAAAAACTCTTCTATATCGTCTTCGCTCTAGATCGGCCATGAGACAGTCCACTATATGCGGTTCCGGCGAGAGAAAATATAACCCATCCAGCTCCGGATTCGCTTGTCGCCTATGTTCGATCTGCTCAATGTCTTGCTGTTCTTAGCTTCGCCTAGAAGTACCTGGGATGTCGGCCTACAGGAAACACGGAGACTGAATATGTCGTCTTCTTTCACCGTGTTGTCAAGTAGTTTCCTACTTCCTTCGTCCACCACCAAGACCTTCCACTGTGAGGCAACATCGTTAGAGCCCCGAGGTTCAGCGGAATGCTGAGTGTATCAGGACTAACTTCATTACCGGCATCACGAATAGCATCTAGGATGACTATAACCAATTAGCCGTGGTTTATTGAATTCTCGGCAGCACTATGGTGGGAAATCGTTGTTACCTACTGTCGCATTGGATGTTGATTATGGAGGTTCCCATCCTAGCTGGCCAGCAGAAGCCCGGAGCATGGGACACAGGGAAGGCGTAAGAATTAATTGGAAGCTGAAGGAGATTGAGGAGAAAAGAAATTTGGAATAGAAAAACAATATAGATAGGAACGAAACAACAGTGAGAATAAATAACAGTATGACACAATAGTACTACCTCATAGCGGCGATGCGCTGACCTGCGGCTTTCAGTTTGACTAATACCACTATGCTACATTAGGTAGTGACTAGTACTATCGTACTATCATAGTATATCATACGGTGTTATGACTACTACAGTTATTATGTAATGTAGTACTACCACCTGATTTAGTATAGACCTAATAAGACAGCCAAAAAAATAAAGATGATACCAACGACATTTAATATCACATGGATGATATGATGTGATCAACTTGCAGTCAAGGATTTTCCCAATACACCCTTATGTGCATTACATACTGTATCAGCATTAGTATTGATAACAAATAACATCACTGGCCGCATGATGAAACCCACTCAATTCGTTCTTCAATCTAGCCTTCATACATACTAAATTTGCGCTCTCCTACGATTGTGTCTCTTCCCTAAGTTCCATTCATTTTGGGATGCAGCTATGGAGAGCACGAGGCGACCGTTGCCTCATATGCATCTTTCGACAACCAGAACTGCAGACGACTCGAACATTTTCAACGACCCCACCATCCGCCAGACAGCAGTCGAAATCGAAAAAAAGAGGGCGGGTTGGTAGAATATCCGGTGTAAATTCGTATTCCTAGAGTCACTTCGGTGCAGATGTTGATTATGCTCTTTCTAAATAGGCGACAAAGACCTCATTTCCCTATACTGCGATCAATAATACAAGACGTGGTCTCTTATCCCGGGACTTCACAGCCATTGTATCGACCGCTCTTCTCGAATTTAAACAGAGCCTTTGTCCTTCTGATCCATTATTAGAGAGCTGGGAGAAGTTTCAACGCCATATACTTCAAGCTACCAAGCTTGAGGACCGGGCAGCTGCTTCAAAGTGGGGACCCATCTGGCACCTCAAAGCGTCACTCCAGCAAACTTATCTCCGAGACGGCATTACGGGCGTAAAAAAAGAGTTGAAGTATCTCTTGCGTGCTGATGACATTACTTCGAGATACTCTGCACCAAATCTTTCAGAGCAGAAGAAGGTTGCCAACCTCCAGTTTCCTGCCGAGTGGTATCCATGTGCTCGCTCCGTACAACGGACAATTCATTTGCATGTCGGTCCCACCAATTCAGGGAAAACATACCAGGCCTTGAAACGGCTCGAATCGGCGAAGAAGGGATTCTACGCTGGACCATTGAGGCTACTGGCCCAGGAAGTCTATACACGATTTAGCACACAGGGGATACCCTGTGGTCTCATTACTGGTGATGAGGTAAAATTCCCAAAGGATCAAATTCCCACTATCATCAGTAACACAGTCGAGATGGTTAGTCTGGCCAAAGATTTCGAGGTCGGCGTTATCGATGAAATTCAGATGATCGCCGATCCGAAACGAGGTTGGGCGTGGACTCGTGCCTTCCTAGGAACACAAGTGCCAGAGCTTCATCTCTGTGGTGAGATACGTTCTGTACCTCTGGTTCGTGAGCTTGCTGCCCTCACGGGGGATAAGCTTGAAATTCATCGTTATGAACGATTGAATCCCTTGCAGGTCATGCCGAACAGTTTACAGGGTGACTTGAGAAATCTGCAAAAAGGGGACTGCCTGGTATCTTTTTCTCGGCTTGGTATTCATGCCTTAAAAAATGACATTGAAAAGGTGACTGGGAGGCGGGCAGCAATAGTTTATGGGAGCCTGCCTGCAGAAATCCGAACGCAGCAGGCTAGTTTGTTCAACGATCCGAACAATGATTATGACTTCCTCGTTGCCAGCGATGCCATTGGTATGGGCCTTAATCTGTAGGTTCATGAATTTTAAAGCCAGGATATTTACGGATTGTTAATATTGTTCATAGAAGCTGCAAGCGTATCATTTTCGAAACTTTAGTTAAAAGGCTTCCCGGAGGTCTTACCAGGCTTTCCATTCCCGAGATTAAGCAGATAGCAGGACGTGCGGGCCGATACCGCTCAGCCAATCAAAGCCATTTAAATCAAGAGTCAGAGCCTCAAAATGTTGGTCTTGTGACTTCTCTCGAGGAAGTCGACCTGCCCTTTATTCGCCAGGCGATGAGTTTCGATCCACCCCCTATCTCTGCTGCGGGAATTTATCCCCCAGACCCAGTTTTCCAGCGGTTTTCCGATTACTTCCCACCTGGAGTTCCTTTCCAATACATTGTGAAACGTCTGCTAGAGGTTTCGGAAGTACATCCCCTTTTCTTCATGTGCGACCCATCTTCACAACTGGCGAATGCGGAAATTATTGACTCTGTGAGTGGGCTTCGTATTGAGGATCAGCTTGTTTTCATGGCGGCCCCTATATATACGAAGGATCCTGCATCACATCATGTTGTCAACGCCTTCGCCAGGTGCGTAGCTGAGCATCAAGGCGGCCGCTTATTAGATATCCCCGAGTTGAATCTCGAGGTCTTGGAGGAGCCTGTATCAGGGAACAAGGAATATTTGCAAGCTCTGGAATCTTTACACAAATCTATAATCCTATACTCTTGGTTAAGCTTCAGGCTCGGCGGCATTTTCACAGACAGAACTCTTGCTGCCCATGTCAAGGAGCTAGCCGAAGAAAGAATGATCAGGGCTTTGACTGAATTCTCAGCGAATAAGAAGCTCAGAAAGGATGCTTCTCTTCATCGACAAATAGCGCTTGAGAAGCAAATTATAGAGGAGGAGCGCCTCTTGGCTCAGGCGACTACTGAACCGACCATTCCAGATCCGCCGCCGATCGATCTTTCGCTAGATGAAGCTTCCTTAGGAGCTACTACTAACGGTGTCTAAACGGGGCGATTTCCTATAAGATACTATTGTGCTTCTTTGTTTTACATTGGCCATAAAAATTAATAGGATTTAGAAGGATTGGGTGTTGGCGCGAAAGCGCTTTTATTGTCACCTACTTTGTGTATACTATATCGATGTGTCATGAACATCTCCAAAACACTCATGTATGTTTTTGTATTGATTTGAAATTGCCTATAAACATCCATGGCCCTCAAAATGGCTGACCTTTAGTCACTGAAGCCGTTTTCACTCGTTTCACGAGTGACTAGCGAGCTCCGGAACCACCTGGGAATCAATAACAAGAGCTTCACAGAGTTCGCGATTGACCAGCATTTGAAATATGAGCCATTGACTGAATCCAAGAACAACTTGGAAGCCCCAGGAGCTGATTTCTGCAGAGTTTGATGGAGAGCATCGACCTTCCCGTTCTAACAATCCATCCAGCGCATGAATCAGGGTTTTAGTAGACGATAAAACCGATGTGTAGTTGTACGGCTACTACTGTTAGATATAACGTTCAAAATTGAGGAGACAGGAAAAGTCGTGTTGTCCTGTATGTGGATGAAAAAGTTGGAGTCCTACCCTGGGTACTAGCCCTTATTGGGGACACAGCCATGTTATTTATTCGGAAGTTTGTACGGCTTATCTAACACAGCCCTAGTGGAAACTACTCAATGTTGCTTCAAACCTATCTCCAATCATAGCCTTCTCTGTCTTCCGTAGATGAGTATTCCACAGCGACTTGCTTCAAGCTTTTCTTGCAGCTTCAACTAGTAGGTATTATATATATTTCGCAGGAGATTTGCCGAAGAATTCATTTATTAAAGATATTGTCAAGTAGTTGCTCCTTCTTGGGGCGAAATACCAGCGATCAAGTCGGGCTGATTCATGAGCTGTTAGCCCAGAAGTAATTCATTTATAATTCCTTTCCAGTAGATGTTCGCCGCCATTGTCCTAAACAACTTTGGCTTTCCAAACCGGCCTGCAATTCCTAGGGCGTCTTCGTAGCTGGCATGTATAAAGCGTTCATTGCCAAGATGGAAGGTCAATTCGCCGACCACGATCCCGGACCGGAATATCGGCACTATCGGACAACACCAAGGAATCGGCCAGTGCTTGGTATAGATCGGCACAGCTCTTATCTTGGTTATTTCTGATACAAAGCAAGTTGCGCTGTTCCATGCACGCGTCCACCGGGTACTATTGGAACAGCCCACCACCGCGAATCAATATATTGAACTTGGTTTCGTGTGGGAATATTTGGTAGGTATGGTATGTCCGTGGCATAAGTGCGCTCCGTATGCGGTCTCGAGAGCTGGACTGAAGCGTCATGCCTGGATGCCATCCGCGGGAACAGCAGCACATAATGTGATGGCAATGGCCCAGAAGACTCGCATTGATTCGTTGGAGGCCGACCCCATTATTAAGTGCACGTAGAGTGAGGGATAGGTCCCGCGAAGGGCTTTCGGTAGCCCCGGGGTCTGGCATGATAGCGACAACCTCTGAGGCTGTGGGCAGCTTCTCTCAGCCCCGATCAGCCCCAGCCTCCATCCACTAAATGCAGCTAGGCAGCAAGCAACACCTGGCCGGGACTATCTCACGCTCCAATGGCCACCAGCTGTTCCCGAACAGTTTCGTAGATGTCGACGTAGGGATTGACCTGCGCCAGGATGTCATTATTCGTATACTCTGCGGGAACACAAGATCCTCCCCTTCCTCGTTCTGCAAAGGACCTTGCAAATGGTATAGCTCACCGTGGATTTGAAAGGGGACATACCTTCCATTGACACCGCTGTCGACACGGTAATTAATGGAGGTGAGAGCGACGAACATGTCGACGGAACCCGGTCGCAGGAGAGTCGTTCATCATTTCAAGCTGCTCGGGAGGATCCCGAATCGGTGGAATCACGACATCGCCATCCTTGCAACAGATGTTGAATCGTGGTGCAGCGCCTGACGATGTCCTGACCTTCTTAGAGACAGGAACATTCATCAGTCCAAGTTCGAAGGGTGCGGCGCGATGATTTTTGCTGCAAAATGCGCGAGGAATAGTTCTGGGCCTTCCTATAGTTGTCAGATGGCGATGTGCTTGCGTACGAAGCTAAGAGCAATCAGTAGCTATACAACAGTAAAGGGAAAAGAAAGAAGCTCGAATACATGCCCTACATCATTCGCAGTCGTAGCCTAAGGAAAGAACCCAACGGCAAATTTCCCCAGCATTGGGCACAACGCTGCAGGTTGGCATCTTGAACGTCTGGAACGGTCAGCCACCGTTGCCTTGACAGGCATTTCGAATACCGCCGATGTTTCTGGGGCAGCGGTAGCTTGAGCTCACATACAATTGTTGCGGGGGACGATGGCGTTCTTCCCTCGAATTCGTTTAGGGTAACTATAGTTAGCGCCGTAAACCTGAATCCAATCTAACCTGAGCGGAATACAGGCTTTTCTGTGCTGACGGATGATGTGGAGTGAGCTACTGCTTGCTTGATTACCATATATACCTTCTCCCTTACTATTAGATAGACGGTTCCTCTCCAGGTGTACCCAACAAGAATGAGGCTAAACATATGTTTCTATGATAGATCTGTTATAATGTCGACCCTTTGGATCTTACGGAGAAACCATGAGTAGTGCAGAGTTTTATCCAGTGAGCCGAGAACATGGTTGCGAAGTTAAAGAACCCCAGAGACCTTGCATAGGCTGCCATTGTCCTTGCACAACAAACCTACGAGGACACGGCCGACTAATCGACGTCGGGACCCAGCGGTCCAGTACAAGATAGGAGACAAGGTAAGACAATCCGTCCCGGCAAAAACCTTGATGTCGGGAACGCCAATACACTATGTTGGGGAAGGTGGGATTGAACACACCGCACCGCCTGGGAGTTCATAGCATTTTCCATACGATGCTGCTGCGACCCGCGAGTATAGCGATCCCTTTCCTAGCCGGAAACAAGAAGACTGGCATCCGGGGCCTGTTATAGTAGAAAGAAAGGAATTCCGCCAGTGCTTATGATAAAAATGGCACCGATGGAAATGATGAATATGAGGTGGAAGACATACAAAGAAAGAACTGTACGCAGGTAGCGCGGCTAGCAACGGCAGTTCTATGTTAAGTGGACCGGTTATGCACCAAGGTCCGCGAAAGCGAAGTTTTCGCACTACGGCTTTTCGCCGGCGCCGTCTTGGCACATATCCTCACTAAAATTAGTCTGGACATGTTGCCAAGACCGGCCGCGAAAGAACTTTTTGTGTGTTGTGGCGTACATGTCTCCTGCTGGTGCCAACCGTAAATGTATTAGCCGCGAAACATCGGAAGCGGTTGGTCAACCTTTGTCTTCGACTAGAAAAGCCCGCACACAAAGGAATCTATGTATCTGTCACTCACTACCTTTTGTACCTCAAGTTTCACATAGGTATCTAAGCTGTCAACAAGTGTAGTGATAGCGACCTCTACCTGCTATTCCATACCAAAACACCCCTATACCAAAATATTAATGCCTGTACACCACAACTCCAGCGGCCAGGGCGTCGCCCAGCTACAGATAAACCCGTGACACTGCTTGGTTACCCGGGGAAGCTGAGCCGGCGCTCTCCCATAAAACCATAAAAGGTTACTTATTAGGCATTGCAGAGCTCCATAATCAGGTAACCTCTTACATAAGGAGTGCAGCCGACTTTCCGTAGCGCAGCTTTTAACGCCATGGTTGACGACTACCGATAAGCGGAAGACACTCGACAACGGGAGAGTTTCGCCGACCGCGGCGCTGACGCCCTGTCAAATGGGTACAATGAGCGGGAGCAGCTCAATCTACACGAGAAGCTCCTATCTCATACTAGGGATGGTGCCATCCATCTCCGCACCCATCTCGACATTCTCCTTAGTCACTTCTATGTGACTCGAGGTGAAACCCGTCGTAACGCGGAGCTGGCAGATCTCTCGCGCCTGGAGTACCCAAGCAGTGAGGGTCCCACCCCTTGTCTGGCTGCCGTCTTGACTATGTCCAGTGGCAAGACCAATAAATACGGCAAGAAATAGTTCATGAGGGCAATGAGGCATAAGGATCCACTGCTCTGCTCCATGGGTGCTCTGGCCATGTACCTTTTTTGGCAGTGGCACCTTTCTGATGAGGTGTTTCCCGATTTCCGGGATCCACAGTCGTGGTATAACATTAAACTGCTAGTTGGTAAGGATAAGTGGAGGCCGATCTTGTACCAGATGCAGTTAGAAGCAACGGATGGGTGTTCAAAGGCGCCGGGATTATCTCTGCGTCAAAACCCCATGCTATGCGTGGGTGCGGAGCGAGAGCTGCGGTACTCGACGGAGTCTCTGAGGCCCAGGTATGCTTCTTATTTTACATATTCCAAATATCTCTCTGTAACTTACCATTTGCGTTTGTTTCTTATCTCTTACCTTGCCTTATCCAAACCTAGCTGTGTTGAATGAGTCCGTTTTTACAAGCAGGCTTCTCATTTACAAATCCTTTTCTAATGAATTGTTTAGATTAAACGTGCAGGTCGCTGGGACC
>JAHQZX020000469.1:0-11335 GCA_019804575.2 Pseudotulostoma volvatum
ACGTGGTGGTACCAGAAAAAATAGTACCGACCGCCTCCCTGACAAGGGAAAGCGGGATGCAAACATATCAACACACATCCGGGAGCACAGTGCGAATAGTAATTCTCTATGATAAAGCCCACCCGTTGCTTAATAGATTACTAAGCGATTACTAAACAACCTGAGCGAGGCAGTGTTATGATTAGTACTATACGTACTATACTTTGCATGTTCTGTAAACGATGTCATGCCGGGCCAATCGGTAGTAAGCATGTTCAAACTCGCCCGGAGCAGGCTTCTCTCCCTTAATCTGATGAAGCCATTGCTGACCCGGATGGTTATCTGCCCCTTCTAGGAGTCTGCGGCACACGGCGGCAGACTTTCTCTGCAGCAGAAGAGGAATCTGGCTATTCATGAATACCTCTTCGCGAGACTGTTGAAGTCAGTGAGTTCAAGGACTCCCTGCCATTGCCATTAATCTTGATCATCACGCCGAGCAAATGCGGTCAATTTCGGATGGCTAACTGCTGATTGATGGGTTAGAATGGTGTGAGGTTGCTCGCACAGGAACAGAGCAGCAGCAGGCAAGCCTGCATTACCATCTAGCCATCGCCTTCTTCGTTCCCTCCTTCCATCCCGTCACAGGCACCTGCTCCCCATCATCAGTATCTCATCCACTAACTGTCCATCATCATTAGAAGTTCCTACCACGCAACTTGAAAAGGTCAGACACTGGAACGTGACTAAACTTGTTAAGTTCATTCAGCGGGAGTTAGAACCGCCATTTGATTCCGACGACGCAGAGGAATTAAAGAATGCTAAGGTCAACGGCTGCTTTTTTACTAGCTGCTGCTCAGCTAGCGAAGTCTATCAATGACACAGCCAGTAAATTTAGTACCACACAGCTAACTCAACATTTCACCTTTCCCTTCCATCCTTTCCTTTGCTCATGTCCTTTCTTTGTCTGCACTATCCGTAGCATCAGATTTCTGGATGTCATCTTGAAGGCACTGCACATGCAGCGCACATTTTCTCCTTCCCCTCATTGCCATCCCTTGCTGTATACGCTATCAGTGGCATCGACTTTTTTGTGCTGTATACATCTCCAGTTCTCTTCGGTTGCTTATCTTACGGCACTGTGCACCACACATTCGCCTCTTATTTCGTTTTCCACCACAAGCATATTCCCTTCGCTTTCACTCCCCTTCAGTTGTCTGTGCCATCACTTGCATTAGCTTCCTCGATGGCATCCGTTTCTCCAGTTCTCTTCGGTCGCTCATCTTGAGGTCGTTATCCAACTAAAAGCATTCTTCCTTCGGTCCTGCTCCCCCTCATATGCAGCACACATTCTTTCCGACTTGACTTTCGTTTTCTTTCGCTCATGTCCTCCTCCCCTTCCCCTCATCATTATCACCATTCTTTGTCCGCGTTTATCTCGGATTTCACTTTTGTTCTCCCCATGTCTACGCTATCGGGGGCATTGGCTTCCTGGATGTCATCTTGAGGCAGCACACATTCTCTTCACCTCGAATTTCGTTTTCCGCTGTAAGAATATTCCCTTTACTCCTGCTCCCCCTTCCTGTTGTCTGCGCTATCACTGGCACCAGCTTCCTCGATGGCATGCATTTTTCTAGCTCTCTTCGATCGCTCGCCTCTTCAGTCGTTTTCCAACTGCAGGCGGTCCTGCTCCGCTTCACATGCAGTACGCATCCCCTCAGACTTGAATATCTTTTTCTTTCGCCTATATCCTGCTCACCTTCCCCGTCAACGATCATCACCCCTTCCTTGTCTGGGTCTCATCTCGATTTGCCTTTGCTCTCCTCGTGTGAGAATAGATAGCTACTGATAACCCGGTGACATGCCCACAAAAGGACACGGTAATGAAACTTGCGGTCACTGGATTCTGAAAATGTTGTTCATGTTCGTGGAACGCCGGCAGTGGGAAAACCACACTGGCCCGACTCCTAAGGGACTTCTATCTCAAAGGTATGTCTGCGTCCAGTTTGGGAACCACTGGAACATTTTGACGGTGAGGACCCTTGGATGAAATTCTCCTTTCTCCTCCAAAAAAGGTACTCTAGGTACAGTTCCCGGGACTTTTTCGCGCCAGAGACTGATCATCGTTGATGAAGCCCAGGGGTCGTATGGAGATACAGGCTTCTGGAGCATAATCATCAAAAACCGAAGGTCTTGTGAAGGCGAGAAGATAAAAATCTGTTTTTTCTGCTCTTATGGAAGCCCACTAACAGCCTTGGGACAAGAATCCCGTATTGTTTACTTTAGCCACCTTTGGTCCCGCATGCCACATTTATATTTGTCAGGGACCTGACATATATAGTACGCTGACTGGATGACCTACCAAGTCATCCATGAGGCCTTTTGGCGTTGTGGTGTAGTGGTAAAGGTAGCACCCGCCACCTCACAGGAACTGGAAGTAGAAATACCTTTCTATTGTTCTTGAGATAGTAAGCAGTCCCTTAGGAGTCGGGACAGTATGGGTTTCCCACAGCGTTTCACGAACGTGAACAACCTTTTCAGAATCCAGTGGCCGTAAGCTTCATTACTGTGTCCTTTCGCGGGCATATGACCGGGTTATCAGTAGCTTTGGGTACTAGGTCGGATGTGCAGTTAGTGTAGAGGGTTAAGATAGCTAAACATTAGCACAAAGGAGAGAATAAAGAGCAGGACACGGGGAGACCAAAGGCGAAATCGAGATAAACGCAGACAAGGAAGGGGCGATGATTGCGACAGGGAAGGTGAGCAGGAAGGATATGGGCGAAAGAAAAAAATATTCAAGTCGGAGAGAATGTGTGCTGCAGGACCGCCTGCAGTTGGAAAACGAATAAAGAGGTGAGTAATCAAAGAAAACTAGAAAAATGTATGCCATCGAGGAAGCTGGTGCCAGTGATAGCGCAGACAAAGGAAGGGGGAGTAGGAGTAAAGGGAATATGCTTACAGTAAAAAACGAAATTCGAGGTGAAGAGAATGTGTGCTGCATGTGCAGTGCCTCAAGATGACATCCAGAAAGCCGATACCGCCGATAGTGTAGACATGGGGAGAACAAAGGCGAAATCCGAGATGAATGTAGACAAGGAATGGTGATGATGATGAGGGGAAGGGGAAGGACATGAGCGAAAGAAAACGAAGGTCAAGTCGGAAAGAATGTGTGCTGCATATGAGGGGGAGCACGACCGAAGGAAGAATGCTTGCAGTTAGAAAACGACCGAAGAGAGCTAGAGAAATGCGTGCCATTGAGGAAGCTGATGCCAGGGATGGCACAGACAACGGAAGGGGGAATGAGAGCGAAGGGAATATGCTTGCGGTGGAAAACGAAATAAGAGGCAAAGAGAATATGTGGTTCGCAGTGCCGCAAGATGAGCAACCGAAGAGAACTAGAGATGTATATGGCACAGGAAAGTCGGTGCCGCTGATAGCGTAGACAACAAGGGATGATGATGGGGAAGGTGAGAATGTATGCTGCATGTGTAGTTGCCTCTAGATGACATCCAAGGAAGCTGATGCCACTAATAGCGCAGGCAAAGAAAGGACATGAGTAAAGGAAAGAACAGATAGGAAAGGTGAAATGTTCAAGTGGTCAAGAAACGCATGAGAATCGAAGACAGACGGGCATTATCGGCCAGCTGTCTGAGTGATATCGATGAGCCAGCTCGGCGAGTTGGAGAGGCAGGCCAGCTCTTTGAAAGGATGCATCATCACCAGCGGCACCCTTCAGAAATACGATCCCGTGAATTTTCCTCTTCATCATTTGCTCTATATCATTGGAATCAAGTGGCGGTTTTAATTCCCGCTGAACGAACTCAATGAGTTTAGTCACGTTCCAGTGTCTGACCTCTTGAGATTGCGTGGTAGGAACTTCTAACGACGATGGACAGATTAGTAAATAAAATACTGATTTGGGGGAGCAGGTGCTTGTGATGGGATGGAAGGAGGGAACGAGGAAGGCGATGGCTAGATGGCAATGCAAGGCAAGGTAAGTTACTTTTACCTGCTGTCTCCGTATAGGCTATATATAGGTAGCAGGTGACTTCGAATGACGATAGACGGCTAGTGCTAATACAGAATAGCCTGAGAGGAAGGACAGGCAGGTCAGGTGCCTCGACGAACCCGTAATGCTCGGATTGCAACTAAAGAAAGGCCTAGGCGACGAGAAAAGCTGCTCCATTCCTTCGTTGGAAATCATTCTTTGCGAACTTGAGAAGTTTTAGTTTCAGCCCACATAGCTATCTAGATGTAGCCGATTCTTCAAGTAGAATATTGTTCAACTTGAAGTGATCTTGCCGAGTTACTCGATTCCTTAAAGCTGGCACAATAACAAGGTAGTAGGGCGTTGTTGAACTGCTCATGATAGATAGATAGAATATGAAACCGTGACATTATCTACACCTAGCCAGGGAGCTCGAAATGGAGACTCATAGTAGAGGTTCCTATTATCTACTTTTTACATAAGGATCATAGTAGCTGCCAAACACAACAGGGTTATTATTAGTCCATAGATTTCCTCGAATAAAAGTGACATGGAAGCTACGAGCTAAATAGTGATCCCTGGCAGGAAAAAATATGGATAAATGCTCGTAGGAAGTGCTGTATAAACGTAAACGAAGACCGAAACCGGTCTTGAGAATGATCAGTCTCATATGTATGGAATATCGAAATAGGCCATGGTCGCTGAGTGTGTTGAAAGGGTTTTCAGCGTTCAGTCACCAAATTCCGATTAGGGCTAGGAAGAAGCTCGCTAATTGTGACTCTTGAAATGACTAGGTGAGTAAGTAATTATTCTCCGGGATTTTCTAGAAACAAGTGTTGCGTATACGAATCCCCAAGTTACCAGTCGCTATTCTGACCTTTTGGGTCAGTCAGTGCTCAGCGCTACATCCGCCTATGAAAACGTCAAAAACTGAAACATACGAACGTATTTGCCTTGCCCCCTCTTAGTAGTAATTGCTGACTCCTAGCTCAATTCGGCGGTGGATAAGGCATTGAAGTGTAGCTGCCTTTTCCTCTGGTCCCCCCGTTCAGGAAATTCACATCCTTCGAAGAGCCCTCCGGACTGGCCAAGGAGGAGGATCGCAGTTCACGATATCACAAAACCTGAGTATCCACGAGGGGACCGTCCTATCACCGTGTTGCGACTGATGTACTGTACATGTTTACGTCGTTCGTACCTCATCAAATTGGTCCCGCCGAAGATGAAGTTCATAGACTGTTGAGCAGACAGGGTATTTATTCATGTGGACATTGAGGTTGTCTTCCTAGACCAGTGTTTCCAGCCATCTCTGTTCTCCATCAATCTCAATATTTACGAGAGAGCACGGAGAGCTGGTTTAAATTACGTGAATTCAAACTTGGGTTGGAAATGGAGTCTGATCTCTCTATTGAAACCAAAGATGGTTACTCCATCTTGTTGTTGGTTCACTCTAGCGAATTGGTTTAATATCGGAATGCAGCTGACAACCAAGTTATCCGGAACTCATCCTGCCGGAATCGGTGTCGAGTTTATCCCCGGAAGGATCGGTAATGTTGAGCCCTATACGTCCAAATCATAATGATGTGTTAATGATTGATTCGATGCAAGAGGAAGGTATCCCGATGCTAGGGATGCTAGGGACTTGTATCGGGGTGCCACCGGAACGCGGTGGTGGCTCCCTTGGACCATTTGTTACTTTGCTCTATAATAATGATGATGCTTTAAGGGCTACACTCATGGATTATCATCCATGTGAATCCAACAGCCAGCATCTGCCTGTCCGGAGACCATTGAAATGGTAAACAGATTAGGATCTTGCTTCGGTACTTCGGACACCACAAATGTTGAAGTTTATCAATTCTTCAAAAAAGACATCGAAATGACTCCCTTTGAACTTGGCCGTTGAATTAACGTACGAGTTAAAGGAGGCCAGGGAAGAGAAAGAGATGCCAAAAGCCGCAGGTGCCCCGGTTCCACAGAGAATGTTCAGCATTACCGAATCATCCCTGAACCTCCTGGGATATTAGGAGAAGATGGCTTCAGTTGTGGATTCAATGCTGACCCTTGCTGGCCGAGTCAGTGTACCCTCTAGTAAATCAATTATTAATAATCGAATTGCAGACTAGGCCATCATTGCCTTAAATCCCGATGTATTCAAGGGCGACCTCATACTCCATCATAACGCGACGCTGCATGTCCCCGCCTCCGAAACGCCTGACACGTACTCCGCTAGCAAGGGCTTTGTTGCCATGGAAGGCATCGATACGTTCTGGAGGAATTTGGGGCTCTCCAGAAGGATTGGTGGTACTGCAAAGTTGGCAGAGCGACTGGGCTTACCGCTGGCATCTGCAATGGAGCTAGTGCTCTTTGTCAGGGGTCCGATACTGACAGGGATCGTTACAACGAAAACGGACAGAAAGTAGAAGGCACCGAGGAGTGGGTGATTATCGCTGAAGGGAGGGGGGCATTCGGGAGGTCGCGGCGAGAAGGGGGATTCGAGCTCAGGGGTTATTGGTAGCAATGATCGGTCTGTGGGCTCCGTACAACTATCCCAGACATCCACACTTGGGTCCGGTCGGGAACTGCGAGAGCTGTTTGGAATTGCCTTAAATTTGTGTAGTTGGGAATAGCTAAAACAAAATATGCTTTTCATCAAGCATGGAGACCGAGGTAGATGGAACGATGACCCATAGTAACTTCTCCCGACCCCAAAACAAAACCAAAACCAAAGCCACGAACGAACCCATTCATTAGTATTGGTAGGGTGTTGCTCCGGGTAATTCCAAGTCTGAATCTTGCTCTCATGAGTAGAGGGAGCGATTGGACGGAAAATAGGGTCAATTACCGATCTGCTTCATAAGCCACCCTCGGAGAGGCTTATTCTACAGCGGTGAACCCGCAAATTCCGAAAGATGATAGGAGAGAGGCACAGACAGAGATCGAGATTTCTTCGTCTTAGAAAACATGGGTCCCCGATTGATCGGTGGATTTTTACATATTGCCGGATAGATCATGTAACGTTGAGTCTGCTCCTTCCTTGCGTCGAAGTTGCGTAAATGCGTTGAATGATAGCGTGCACCCAGTATCATCATCCTCCCAATAGTCCTGTCGGTCCAATTCCTGATCTGATGATTCCAAGACGTCCCGGAGCTCAAGGAATGCCTCGGTGGCTAGGTTGGGGTCCACCCAGACCAGCCGCTGGAGACCTTCCGAAGCCCGACGTCTCAGCCTATCACGTAGCTTGAGGCATAGGTCGGCTCGAAGTCAGCCTAGCCCTGCATAAACTCGAATGCGAGGTTTGTCAGATAGCAGCCTGTCATTCGGCCGTTGTTCCAACGCCCGGCGCAGTGAATGGCGCGGCGACTGCGAGTAAGCGAGCTGATGTAAGTAGAAAGTTGGAGAGGTAGATCGCAGGAACGCAGACTTACCTGGGACTCAGTGACCCCATTAAGCTCCGCTAACTGGGCGCCCAAGGCATGCGAGACCTTCATATTCGAAGGCCGGTACTCCTGTAGAGCCGCTTGGTCTAGACTGTGGCGGTATCACGGTTCGGGGACTAAAGGCGGGAATGATTCTACTTCAGGAGCCTGACCTGAGACATCCTCGCTTCTCCAAAAGCAAGGAAAGGCCTTGCCGAAGCGATGCCACCGCCAGAACGGGTACATGGCGAGGGTTCTGATCAAAGCACCGTACTCCTCCCGGCTATGTTAGTTGGTTGTTCCGGGAGCTCGAGGGCAAGCAGAGAAGCCGGTTGCCCTGTCAAAGCAGCATGGAGTGGCTTAACAGGGGATTGAGGTTGGACCGGTACCTGGAGGGTCGTATATCCGTCTTTAATTGTATGTAATCCACGGTCCTCGACTCGAACCTCGCATGAAAGCATAGGAGCTCGCCATGACAACCGAGGTCTACAGCGCTTTGGCCAGTGGCGAGGGAAAGGGCGAGGTATGGAGCTTGTCGAAATACACCTGGTCATGCCAGAACTCCATAATGGCTGAGACGTAACCCCAGATAGAATTGTATATGAGCCCAAACTTGGCCTCCATCTCGCCTCGGTCATCACCCGCCGGCGGTCTCTGATGTGTCCCCCGCTACCGTCGTAGTCTCCTCGACCCGGGGCCTTTCCGTTCGGATCTACCAGCGCTTCCGTGCCGCCTGTGTGCCGCCTGTCCTTGCGCGGCGGGTGGGTTTTGATGAGCTTGCCTCATCGACCAAGTTGAAAGGAAGTATTTAAAGGAAGTATTTCCCGCCCAGGGCAGTTCCCACAGGGCTCTACCGCCTACCGGTTTCATTTTTGCCGGTAATTCCATGGCGCTCTAGCCCCGGTAGGGACGTTTTTACCATACGAATATTTTATATACTATACTATACATGTATATGAGCCCGGTCTATCGGAATTTAGCCTAGCCTGCCTGTACCCTAACTTAATCTGGACTGGCTCGAGGGCTCAGTCTCGAAAGCTAGGCCAGTATCGGTTAGGCTGGAGCCCGAGACCACCAAAGGATGGCAAGCCAATAATAGCGCGACTCCTGCCCACAAGGCCTAACACGAATGGACAATCCCATCCCGCTAACGCCTGTAGTGTTCTCCGATGGCAAATATACTATCGCACCTGAGGGAATACGCCTGAGAACAACAATTGTAGAGACCACTGGATTCTTGAAGAGCTACAGCTGGATAAGTATAACCCCGGGCAGATAGCTGACCCCTTGCAGCGGGGTCTTCTTACATAGTCGCTTTGTAGATGAGGCGATTAATCTCCCAGAGGAGAATCCAGGTTATGTGGTAGCTTTTGACTGCAGTCAGAGTCTATGACTCAAGTCTCAGGTACAAACGAAATGAAACGGATACTCCGTTTCGTTTATATGTTTATATCCATCATTGGTGCTACCACTCGGCAAGGGGGTGGAATCTGTTTCCTCTGTCCGCACAGAGGCCGAAGGCTGGGATCACAGCAGAGGACCTGCTACAGCAAAAAGGAATCTCTAACGCTCTGAGTGGCCGAGAAGGACGAAAACTGGGTAGGATGTAGTTAAAATACACGGCCTGGGTGGAGACAACAATAGCCCGGCCCTTTAGGGACGTAACGAATCGAAGGGGACGTCTTCCCAGAAGTTACTGAAGCGTCCCGGCGCGACGCCAGAGTCCGGATACTGGATCCGAAAAGCAGAAAGGCTGCTATGCTGCATCTATACGACTAACTTTTAAGGAGGAGAGTATGAAGTCCACCCCTAAGTGGGTAATAGTCTTGGGTGTCCGACTAAAGACTGAGTACCCCGCTGCCACCTCAATGCTGTTATCCATAGCATTGATAAGTGAGCGCCAGACATACCGGATTAGTGTGTCTTTCAGCCTAGCTACCAACCCGATAGCTTTGAGATAGCTGCCTCGCGTATACGACTTGAGCGGTTGAGACTTGGATATTCGATCTATAATCCAGTTTATTTCTCTTGATCTTCAACTGCATACTGGACTTGTACGATAGGACCTGATACCAGCAGACGTCTTCGAGTCGTTTACGTTTCGGTGCAAATATATTAATCGTGGATCGCCATAGCCAGAAGGTGGCCAAGGAGATTCAATAGCGGTTTCAGGTTATAGCAGATGATAAAATGTCTTCCTGCAGTCACAATCAGCGTTTGACTGAGAAGTGTAATTTAGCAGTCCCGGCTCCGGGCTCTGGATAATGTGGAAGGCGATATGAAAGCACCAGTCCGTTCGGAACCAGCATCGTACTCACTGTCCACCATCTATCAAATGATCCAGTTCGTCAATATCTTCCACGGATGTAGTATCGTAATCACGTTCCACCAAATCTGCTGTGTATTCGGCGTCGGAACCCGCCTCCTGTTTGGGTTCGCTAAAGATAGATTTACTATGATGGCATCACTATCCGAGCTGTAGAATAATTAACTCTCTTCATCGGTGTACCCGGAGTCAAATCAACATCAGCGTCTGTGTAACTATCTATGTCAGCATCTGCGGCGCCACCCACACCAGCATCTATATAGTATTATCTATGTCAGGCTCTGTAGCGTTATCCACACCGGTATTTATAGTATCATCCATATGAGTATCTGCATCATCCATGTCGATATCTGTAGTACTATTCACTTCATTATATGTAGGTATCCAACGTTTGCCAACTAAGCGACTCTTTTGAGGGGAGTGAGTGCTGAAAGAAAGTAATCCTTTGCGATTTGGGCTTTAGCTGTGTACCTTGTCAGGTCTAGAGGATCTCTTGCGCTGCTTTGGCACTTTACACTTCTGAACGGAACGGAGATCCCGGGACTTTATTTCTCGGGGGCGCCGATCACTAGGGTGCGTGCTTTCCCCCAGACCGTTGCTGCCGATGCCAATGGTGGTTGGTGATCCTCTTTATCTGGATTCCATATCCTTGTTATTCCCCGTGACCCAGGTATCAAAAAGTGAGACCAGCAGCCTGGAGCCAGAGATAAAGGATAGGAGGATTCTTGCGGTCACACAACTATGCTGTTTCTCGTCGGCATGTACCCTTGTACACCACACCTAGTGGGTATGGAGAATACGGTAGATATCATCCTTATTGCTCGATGGCTTGCTCTTCAGCCGCCTGCGGAGATCCATTCTCTTGATCACCCCAGTCTTGTACTGAGAAGGCGGGATAGGTGAGCGTTACCATGCAGGGGCCCAGATAATGCTGACAATCTGACCACATTCTTCATAATATGCGAAAGACAAATCCGAGGGAGGATTTTAGAGGCGGGATTCTTAAAGGCCCTGTTAAAATCGCTAAGTAAAACGTAAGGGTGAGAAATACCCTGAAGTTTCTCCAATTCAACGAACTGCTCCAAGACCCATATGAGCGAATCCTCTCTTTCGCTGCTCATGCGACGGCAAAAGCACCGTAAGTGCAGTCAATTCCATTCGTCTGTAAGGGCGGCATATTGAGGTGTTCATCAGCTATCTAGACGATATCGTACATCAATATTGCAAAGCAATGATTTACCAGATCAGTGGACGCATCTGACTTTGCCGATCCAGCGAGAGAACAAACCCTCTTACCATTCAACATACGTAGTATAATCTCTAATACAAGATACTATCCCCTATAATATAACTTGAATATTTGAAGGTCTCATATGTTATGATTTATATAGCATCAAAACCCTGATAGATCTATAGAGCTACTCGCCTCCAGTGAGCTTACACTAAATAGCTGCTCTCGTCAAGCACTTAGGACAATGGATTCTTACCTTCTCATGGTGTCCGGTGTCAGTAACCTCCTTTGTGGGGTGAAGCCGAAAGAACCCGCGTAGCGACAGCGCGCAACGCGTTAACGTTCGCGTCAATCCACACAATCAGAGGGAAACGGGTTATAAAAACCATCCGACA